>JACJUY010003540.1:3162-76681 GCA_014220935.1 Platorchestia sp. MABIK
GTCAATAGCTAAGCTGCAGTTTTATTAAAGGAATCCCTCTCAAACGTAAAGGGCTAAATTGTAAATTGGCAAGTGTTCTAAGAACCGAAATGAACGTTCTGTATAGATTCCCTATGAATCTATTCTTTATTCATGAGCTTATTATATTTAGAAGTTCAATTGTATTACTGTCCAAGTAGCGCTATTCAAGCCACACACTAAGAATAAATTTATATCGTGAAGACTGTTTATCGAAAATGTGCCTTCATTTTCTGATTTGAAATAGAACTTCCGAAGGAGTGGGTTATCCCTGATAGTCATCGGTGGACGATAGTACTTCATTTTGGCTTCAGCTGTTGTAGTCATGATGCTCAGATATCGGCAGTAATAACGCATACGCATCTGTGTTGACGCAAAATTAAATTATTCCACTCGTGATAACAATAAAGCTCTTAGTAGGTTACTAGGAAATCAGATTGGTGTGTTTTGAGTGTAGTTCTGAGAGGCGTTAAGGATTGAAAAATATAAAGGTATTAGTACGAGTATGTCCGTCAGGGAATTTAATTCATTTGACGCACGAAACATCTGTACTTCACTTTCCCTAGCTGCGTCAACAGAAGGCGCAGGGAGTCGCGCCTGGAGGTGGCAAGACGTCGTGTCCGGTTTCTTGTACTACATTGTATCTCCTCGACACCTGTCATGTTGCGAACTAATTTTTTTGCTCCCAATTTCTTTTCTTTTCAAAAATTCATAGGTGGTTCTTCATTTTTTTTAATCAGGGTCGACTGATTCCACCAAACTATGAGTCGTGACAGTTTCATGTGCATCTAAAATACATGTTTTGCATCGTCTTCTTGCGACCTTCCCAACTCCTCCCGCTAGGCTTTTTCGTTACTTTGGTACATCCTCACGAGCCACTGAGAACTTTATAGAGGAGGAGTTCATTTAGGTTCTAAAAACAAAGGGCTGAATTAGAACATTGGAACCGAATTAGTCCACCGACGTATGGGCATGAACTGTTGAATGCAGTAGAAGTTATTAGGTATCTAGATAATGAATTAGAAAGGGGAGGCTCGATTTTTCCTTCATAGCTTAGCAAATTTTAACAAATATTTAGAAAGTTTTGCCATTCCATAGCACAATGTTGACGTACTAGAAGGAATTTTTGTTTTTAATTATTAAGTTTAATTAATAATTTATTACTTATTGTTTTCTAATATTTATTTTCGCATTGACTTTGACTTTTGGGTAATTTCCATTAATATATAGAAATGGGGAAAGGGAGCGGGACGAGAAAAATTTTGTTCGCGTGTAATAGTTGAAAAGAGTTACAGCTGGCTTTTCATGAATTGATTTCCATTTCGCTTGATTGAATTGCAGAATATAAATTTGCAGCAAACTGCTGCATAACGCCTAATAATTATGTGAAAATAATATCCGAAAATAATATTCTGAAAATAATATTTAAGCACATTCGTTACGTCAATTAACAGAGAAATTATATTTGAAATTTGTGATTTGCCGAACTTGAGTTTTACAAGGGTAGGTGAGGATGTTGTGCTCTGAAGGGGCACTTAGTTGAAAATTACCAAGCTTGCAAAAGCAAGATCCCTGGTGAGTAAATGAAAAGATTTGTAGAAAGTTTTACACGAACAAATCTAGACAAATGATGTTCCACAGCTTATTATTTGCAAACAAAGAGAACTAAAGTACATTCAAATTCAAAGTCAAATTTATTCAATCGTTTTTACCTAATTTGGATTAAGCAAACAGTGAAAACTGCTTTCAACCGTTCATTTGGAGCCTGATGACATACAGAGCTTTGAGTTAAAGACGCTGAACGAAAAATCAAAAAAATAAAATAGAAACAGTTATAAATTTAAATGGTAAAATATGCGGAATATATGTACATATAGTGACGGTGACTCTTCTTTTCGCCAACACCTTCTGTCTTGAGGCACACTAGCACCTTACTTTTGGTTTCAACTGTGAATTATTTTAAGTGTCTCTTCAAGAATATTTCACGCAAGGTCTTTGAAAAGTGTGACGGCACAGATTTTCAACTCGTTTTTCCATCGCTGATCACAAATGATCTTGCTTTGAAATCTGTTGATATGAGAAGATTCATCAGGTGTTATTAGCCCCAAATTCGCATGAACTCTAAGACTTAGCATTTTTTCCTCCTGGACACCTCGTTTTTCATGAGGAAGTGGTGCATGGATGAGGAATGCACTTTATCTCTCGTTACAAATTTCGATAAATTTAGCTAAATCATTTTCGAACACAGATAACGGTTAAAACGAAGTTTGAAAATCCAATTTGAAAATTCACTGCCCAACTGTCACTCATAAGAGCATCCCTATTAAGATAAACGCAGTGATTCCGGAGGCTTGCATCTATCTGCCTTCTGGCGCATTTACCCGGGGTGGGTGAGGGACAGAAAATTCAGCTCGTTAAAGTGTGCAAAGTTTGTATTGATTCATCGATCAAAGCAGGCTCTATTCTTGTCCAGTCCTCCTTGAGCACTTACATGAGCGAGCAAGAGCTGTCCTGTGCCCAAACTTCCAATGGCTGGACTAACATGGAGCTCACAACGTTCTCTTGTTGGAACAAGGCTGCCGCAAATGTTGACTAAACTCAGCAGTCGCTTGGAAACAGTGACTTATAATCGTAGGGTTTATGGACCAATCTTAAAATTCTTCCTGCAGTCATTCCGTCTTGGTAAGGTTTTACGTTGCATTGACTATTTATATACTACAAAGTGAGGAATCCTAATAACAAAATAGTCAAGTTGGTTCTGAAATTAAAATTACTCCAAGTGATGCGATCTCAGTGCCTTTTCACCTCTGAATGATTTCACGACGTTGGTAGTTTATACCAAATCATAAAATTATTCTGACGATTTTTGAAACAAATAAGGTAAACTTGCTTGTTAATTTCTGTAGATTTTGATGGTTTCATTATCTAAAAACCAAAATAACCGAGTGCCTTAATTATTTACCGACACTTACATTCATATGCGTTGGGATTAGCGATATAATTCGGGAACATTGCGGAACATTCCCAAGCAGATCGGCTTGTTTCTTGAAATCCATTATGTCTTCATCAATACGCGAAAATAAATTGTTCGGAATGCAAATTTGCCTTCATGTATGCACATGCATTGTTGAACAGAAACTAGTGGCAATTGTGCCATTCTTTCAGAAACTTCTTGATGAATTAAATGAAAGATAAGTTATGTAATAAGTCGCGCAGTAAATTTTATAAGTAAGCCAAGAAAATAGCAGTACGAAAAATGTTTAATCCATTCCTGAAAATGTATAATATCACGAGGAAAAAGATATTTCATTATTTTTCAACACCTGCTTTGTTACAGTAGGTAAAAAGATATTCATAATGATTTATTTGCCAAAAAGATGTTGTATATTCCATGCTTCAATAGCGTTATTTCAACTTAGTTAAATTCTTTGGGCTTCTTTGCTTGATTTTTCCTGCTTCTTAAAAATTTTCGACGGGATAGCGGTCCGGCTATTGACAAGGCCACTGCGGAATATTGATTTTGTGTTTATTCAGCCTTTCGCGGGTTAAATTTCGGGTCGTTGTCCTGATGGAATATCCGCGAGCGTTGTCTAAATAAACGCTTTGCTGTCGAGATGATAATTTGTATTTAAATATGACGATATAGAGTACCATCTACACACATTTCCTACCATGATGTAGAGTGCACTGCAGTGCCATGCAAGGCACTGCAATTAGAAAAGATTATGTTACCAACTCCGTGCTTCACAGTTGGTAAGGTTTTTCAGGTTCATCGATTGTTCCTTTTGTACTCCATGCCTAATGAACTGTATTGCATCCGAAAAACAAAAAAAAAATATGTTGGTGTCATCAGCCCAAGAAAATCTTCCAAACTCCTTTTCTTTTTTCAATGTTTTTTACTGCAGACTTTAAACAACTTAAGTACAATGAGCTTTTAACGAAGTCTGTAACTTTGGATGTTGTTCCTACGTGTCTCTTTACTGATGATCCTGTCACTCATCTACTAGAGGCTTCAGTTTAAATGTGTAACTCATTTAAAGTAATTATCAGCTTTTTTTTACCTTTCTTGGCCGGCTTGTAGCGATGCGCACGGACGTTAAAATTCCGTGATGTCTCTGAATTTAAAAAATTGGTGGTTGAGTCATGTTCCTTAAGTTTAAAAATATTACAGTATAGCCTAGCGGCTGAATACGGTATTTATCAGTGGGAAGAAGCGCTTCTAAATGAATTAAAGTTTAATGACTTCCTTTTGGGAAGATTCTAATCATTTTTGATCTTAGGCATGATTTATTCCAAGCGACCTGCTGCTGTGGGGCCTTACTAGTAACTGACTGTTATTTTTTACCGAACCATGTTGGTTCTTGTTCTGCAATCGCTTAGGATGTTTGAAAATTTGTTTCTCTGCTCTCCGTATATGAAGGTTGTGGTCAATATTTTGAAACCATCTTCCTGAAATACGGTAGTTAAATACTTCTATATGTCATATACCAGATTTATTTTTGTTGTTTATGAATCCTCATACCTAAAATGTTGAATTCTATTATTTTACTTATTAAGCCGAAATAGTAAACAATTTTCATCTTTCAGAATTGTTTTTGTTAGCTTGCTAACAGTTTCATAAAAGTGATGTTTCATGAATGCAAAAACTTTCATCCCACACTGTATATCAGCAACAATCAGTACGATCTTGTGTCAGTGAATTACAACTGTGTCAATCTGTTTTTATCTAGTAACATTTTGCTGCATTTCTACAAACCAACGATTAGGAAAAAAATTCCGTTAAGATCTTATTTAAGGCTTGCCAGGCTTTTCAAAAACAGTATTCTTTTCATAACCATTATAATTTGATTTCAGGCTTCTCTCATGCTCCATATCGAGTGTCCTACGGTGTAAAGCGGCCCATAGACGATCAATTTAATTGTCAATATCATTGACTCAATGTATTGATGAGATTTTTTTGTTGCCCACAAACAGCGTCAATCTTTTCATCAATATAATTGATGAAAACCAGTCATTGGCTCTACGGACGCCTTACGTGATGGTCGACGAAGAAATTACCATTGTAGCGCTTGCCTTGACGCTTCATCTCCCAGAAAATTCCCGCGTAAACGCAAGACATGGACCAAAAACTGACTCGGGGAACGGGGGAGAATATTCGGAACCGACGTACTGCTCAAGGAATTACGTGCAAATGAGCCAGAAGATTTTAAGAACTATCTTTGAATGGATACTACATCATTAGATGAATTATTGCATCTGGTCAGAGGTCACTCCACAAAAAGTACCAAGTACAAAGTACCAAGTACTGAAAAGTACCATGTTTTTACTTTTCAAGATAATTTAAACAAGCAGGTTAACAATTAGAAGTAAAAAATTTAACTACATTCAAATAATCTCACATAGTAATAAGATATAAAAAGTACCAGATATTTGCAGCAGCGTCCTCCAGCAAACACAAGTACCAGAGCTGCATGTAAACAAAAATAAAATTCCAAGTATTCCCTGGTTTATGCACTACTACTTTCACAGCTAAGAATGAAATATTGACGAACCATCAATAAAAAATCAAACTGATTCGATTGCGTCAATATATTGAGTCAACTAATTGACGGTCGTCAATCAAGCCCACAGACGATCAATTAAATTGTCAATATTCATCATCGTCACTTATATTGACAATTAAATTGATCGTCTATGGGCCGCTTAAGTGCGTGTCTAGTCAGACCACCGACGGGGTGAAGAGTAGAGCTGCGGCCCTGGTGGTGTGGCACCACATGTCCAGGTGGGTGGTCCTCGTACAGGATCAGGGAACTCTGCGACTGCCGTGGTAGTTAATTAAACCAGTGAGGTTTTTAGCTCGCTGGAACCCGAGCTCTCAAACTAAACTTCAATACTATTGCTATAGCACTTCGCAAATCAGGAGGGAGAACCTTGAGACACGGTGGACTTGTTTTCAAGACGGTAACGTGGGTTTGCGTTCTTGCGCTCCACTACTCATCTTCTCTCCTCAATGTTTGGAAATTTTGCGATACAAATACTAATACTGCAATGCCTTTCGAAAGATGAATATTAACGTGTGACAGTATCATTTTCAAAGAAAGTGCTCAAATATTGGCATATTCATTTCAGAGAACAAATTCGTAGAATTCTGTTTAATTTGGCTATTATAGAAGTCAGCTGTACAAAGTAGAATAATATTTAAAAAGTAAAGAAAAATGGGTAATTTAAAACAATTAATTTTATCAGAATTATGTGACAGTGACTCGATTTTATATTTCCGAACTAATTTCTGCTCTAGTGTTTCATTTCTTCACTGAGCTTGACATGTTTTCAGAAAGGCAAATTACTGGACTATCTTTGATACGCACTAAATGGAATATGTGCGGAGGCTAAGCCTTGGACGCAAACAGTGATGCTAACTGAATGACACTAACAGCAAATTGCAATTTTTAATTATTCTGCTTAAGAAGCCCAATTCAAAACTGAAGACATACGAAGTTGCTTCCACCTTACATTTATGTTGAAAACTCTATTTAGAACTTCCAAAAATAATTTCAAAACACCAAATTTCTTACTACTTTTGCTCGAAACGATAAAGAAGGCTGAAGCCAAGTGTTGATAGTTGCGTATTAATCAAAGTATCTGATGATTTGGTTTAAGGGTACGGTCTGGGTCGAATTTTGATAATGGTGTGTTTTCGGTTTATAAACTCACCTTATAGAGAATTTTATTGCGCATCCAACGATCTATTTGGCTCTCAAGTACGTACATTGGTTCGTCTCCTAGACGGTGTAGAAGACGAGCACTAACGTGACCTTGGTGCGCCAATGGATGAGTGATATCCCCCTTCCGCCCTTTCTTATGAGTCAGTTTTAAGGGTTCCTCAACGGGAATAGCAAGAGAGTTCATTCATGCCCTTGCTTAAAATGCTTTTGTACTAAACGAAACTTTCTAATACTCAGTGTTAATTATGATGATGTAACTGAGTGTTTGTTATGAGTACGGCTGCTCTGAGTCATCAGCTAACTAGCTGTTGTGTAAACATATAATCGCCTCCCGTAATTTTGAGGGTACAGGAATGGCAAATATATCATTAGAAAGAGCTCAAAAAAAGCTACTAAGAAATAGAGTTGGTTTAAAAAAAATTAGTTCGTAATGAAGAGAAAAATTAAAAAAAAACGATGTTCTGAAGCTTGCATTTATTGACTTTTGATATGGACCCTTCCCAACAGTTTTGAATGTACAGCAATTGCTTTACATCAATCGATAGAACTAAAATAGAGCTACAAAAGCAGTGGAGTTCATTTCAGAAGAAGACTCAGTTCAAAAATTAAGATGGAAAGAAAGAAAGAAAAACAAATTTTAGAAAACTGGCTCTCCTGAAAACTCACCATTTTGACCTTTGAAGTGATTCTGCTCCCACAGTTTTAAAGGTACAGGAATGGCAAATATATCAATCAATAGCGATTAAAGAGATCTAGAGATCTGATCCAAAAGTGTTTTAATTTCCAATAGTGTTGAAAATCATCAGCCAAATAATTCGAAAAAAAACAAAAAAGTGATAGGATTTTGGGGAAAATTTTTTTAAAATTCTAACAGTCAAATTATCGAAAAACTTTTGTATCGGATTTCCAGAAAAGACAATTAGCTATCTAGTAAATATTTTCCAGTTCTTTAAGTTCAAAATTGTAAGAGAAGAATCATTTTCTGCAACACCTATTTTGTCATGTTTGTTAAAAAAAATTATTCTTGTAAATTTACGAAAAAACACACGTTTTTTATCGTATTCAAATAGGAAACTAATGGGATCAACTCTAACCATAGTTCACCTCTGCGGATGGTCTGTGAAAACTAAATATTCCTTTACTATAAACAACATGATGCGACAAATGATAACGATGTAGCACAATGAAAAACACAAAAAAGTTTTGAGTCTAAGCATCTTCTCATGCGATCAAGCGACAGTCATCTCTTTCATCTCTGAAGTGAATGCCGTGTCTCATATTGCAAGAATTTTGTGTGGGTTTCATTTTGTGAGAATGTGATTTGTTGAGTTTTTTCGTCAATTATTTGGTGGGCAACATTTCTCACAATAGTTTTACCCTAAAAACACGTTCAAGAGTTCTACTACATATCTGCGCCGAGTATGAGATTGAAAAAATTACAACATTTTACATACTCTTTTATCCGGTTCGGATGTAATTTTATCCGGTTCGGATGTAATAAAATATTTACAGGAATTAAATTATCCGCTTTTAAAATGCTGAGATTTGAATTATTGCTAAGAAATTATTTTGCAATACGCTGAATATATTTATATAGGTGATTATCAAACATTACTTAAATTCGCAACTCAAAACGAGTTTACCTTTTATATGAACATGGTTTCCATATGACATTTGTACACACATTCCAAATACATGCGAAAGTGATCGAAAATAATTGATAATAAGCTACTCGGACTTCAAAAACTCCTTGAGCATTGAATAAAGCATCTCACAATCCAATGAGGTATGCATGACGAGTCCACAAATTTTCCTAAGTAGGAGCAAGGGTTGAGTTTGAAGCGTCGCTGCGAGGGTTACGTATTATACTTTAACAATGAACGGTTTAATTTGAAAGCGGGCGTAAAGAAGTATTATCTTCAGAAAAGTGACTGAGAATATGGATTAATTCTCGCGTTTTTAATCAAAAGAATTCTAGATTAAGCGAATTAGCCGCTCGTGAGTTTTTAACTTCCCGTTAGTGACTTTTGAGCCCGAAACTGAACAGCCAGCAGAATTCATTCGCTCACTTCCAGTAACTTTGAAGATTTATTCTCTCAGCCGACCATAAAAATTCTCTTTGATCAGCAGAAGCCTACACTGAAATTCCAGGCTTTCTCGTAGACATCCCGAATTATACTTTATTATGGTTGGTATTATGTAACTTCACATATGAACCTGTAAGACCTAATTCATGGAAGTATAGTTTCTTCCACATTTATTGCCAAAGGGTACATGCACTTCAATTGTCTTAAGAAATAAGATTTGTCTTTTCTTCCTTTTTGAAGTTTCTCATACTCAAATAAGTGAATCATCATCCAGATAACTAACAACTCAAAGAAAATGAAGCTACATAGAAATCGACACAAATGTAATTAAGTTTGTGAAATGGTTTGATATCGGGTTTGTCACAAAGGCAGAATATTCACTAGAATTTGAGCTTTTTTAAATTCACTCTATTCAATTTTTTCTCTTCAAGCATCGTCGTATAAAACATAGCAACCCATATTTGACGAGGGTTCCTATTAAGGGAGTTTTTGGCTAA
Source organism: Platorchestia sp. MABIK (assembly GCA_014220935.1). NCBI lineage: Eukaryota > Metazoa > Arthropoda > Malacostraca > Amphipoda > Talitridae > Platorchestia > Platorchestia sp. MABIK. The sequence goes on from JACJUY010003540.1 coordinate 12,490, forward strand.
TGTCTCTCGGTTGAAGATTTTTCTGCCTACCATTTGTTGTTGTTTCCGAAGTGATATTCTTCATATTGTGCAGTGAGTGCAACTTTCATTTAACATTAAAGAAAATTATTCGCGAACTAATATACGTTTCAAATTGTTCAGAAACTTATAGTGAATGAAATTTTTCATACACCATATCAGTTCACTGAATTCAACGCGCGATTATATATTTTCAGACTCAAATTTTGTCTTGAAAATAGTAATTTTCATTGTGCTCATACAATATTCAAACACTTCTTTAAGGGGACAGTTCGGATAAAAAAAAAGTCTGTAAGTTCTTGATGAATTTCTCTGAAGTATCTACCACAAGTTTAAAATGTTAGTTTAAAATGTTAGGACTATTCTCTTTTACTTGTGTTTTTTTCGTACTTACACAAAAATATGATTTTGTTTGAAAAAACATGAAAAAACATGTGTTGCGGAAAATCCTTTTTCCTATTACAACTTTGAACTTACAGCACTGGAAAAATATTTTCTAGATAGCTAATTGTCTTGTCTAGAGATCCGGTGCAAAGGTTTTTCGATAATTTGATTTTATAAATTTTGAGAGTTTTTTTCCCCCAAAAACCGACCACTTTTTTCGCTTTTTCAAATTATTTTGCTCAAAATTTTCAACATGAATTGAAATTAAAAAAACTTTTGCACCGAATCTCTAAATCTCAATCTTTATTGATTGATATGCTTGCCATCCCTGTACCTTCAAAACTGTGGGAGAAAAAGCATTTCAAAAGTCAAAAAGGTAAGTTTGCATGCGAGCCATTTTTCAAAAATGTGTTTTCTCTTTCTTTCCTAATTTTTGAACTGAGTCTTAGCAGCACTTCTTTACCTTTAAAACTCTGGGGAAGGATCCGTATCAAAAGTCAATCAATGCAAGTTTCAGAAGTGTTTTTTAGATAATTTTTTTTCGTTTGAAACAAATTTCTTTTAAATCAACTCTATTGCTTTGCTCTATTTGAGCCCCTTCGATTGATATATTTGCCATTCATGTAGCTTCAAAACTCCAGGAGGCGATTACATGTTTACACAGAAAGCTAATTAGCTGATGACTCAGCAAACACTCAATTACACCATCATAATTTATCACTGAGTAATAGAATGTTTCGTTTGAGAACGAAAGCATTTCAAGCAAGGCCATGAATGAACTCTCTTTCTACTCCCATAGAAGAACACTCAAAACTGACTCGTAATAAGGGGGAAAGAGGTAGGTCACCCATCCATTGGCGGGCCCCAAGGTCACGCTAGTGCGCGTCTTCTACCTCGTCTAGGAGATGAACCAATGGACGTACTTGATAGCCAATTATATCGTTGGATGCGCAAGAAAATTCTTAAGAAGATGAGTTTATAAACCGAAAACCTACCATTATCCGGAAATTGACCCGAACCGTGCCCTTAATTAACATTGGTAAAGTCAAGCACAGGAAACAATCTCAGGCTACCTGTAGCGAGTCTGATAAGGAAATTTACACTAATTTTTAGCCTAGATCCGAGACAATATATTCGTTTCGAACGTCAATATGTTAGTGAATCATAGCACTAATCGGTTCAGAATTAAAGATAAGGTCCAACTCTAGAAAAGTTCAAGAATTGCAATTAATAACGAAGTAACAACTTGAAGTACGCTTTTTCGTGACCATAGTAATATGTGAACATTGCCAAATTTTACTTTGCTTTAAGAGACAGAAATCATTGCTTCAAGTGCGCCAAATAAGATGTTATTAAGCATCATCATAACGTCACGATAATAATTCCTAATGCTTAGCCAAAAGTGATTGATACCTATCTATTTAATCCATAGGTAATTCGCATGAGTTGTGGTCCCGAGGGCACTGCACCTGTTGCTCAGAGCTGGAGGCAGTCGACAAACAAGGTTAGGGTCAGAGGGATGACGCGCGTGCCTTGCACCCTCCGGTTTCTGCAGCCCCGAAAACCAATATTGGCACGAGATCGGCATCCGTGCGGCGGAGGGAGATGGTGAGAGCTCGACTAGAGGCGCAGCGCTCAGAAGGCGCTGCTCTCTAACGCTTCATGGATTCCCTGCTGCGGTGTCAACAAAGGTGAGGAAGCGAAGTTACGGGCGCAACATCACTTGCCGCAGAGCAGGCCGAGTCGCTAATGTGTGTACATTGTTCCATTAATAACTTGAAACGATGGTTATTTTGGTGTGTGTAAGGTCAATTTCTTCAAAGTATTGCGTTCTTTCTTGTGAAATTGTAAATGAAGATTCATTAGGCTGAAATGCATTCATTTTCTATAAGGTTTATTGTACTGAACTAGGATCTATGAACCTGAAAGGTCACTAAATACTTAATTACTCGGAATTAAATAATTAGATAATGAAGACGCTCAAAGGTATTGAATACGGAAAGCCGAACCACAAACTGCGAAGATAAAAATCCTAATGTTTGATGAGCAAGCAGAAAAGCACTGAAAAGAACTTTTTATTTTATGTAACAATAGTTTGCCCGTCAACTTGTGCTTCAAGTAAATTGTTGTTCACTCAATTGCTGTTTACTTAGAACAGCACAAGAACGACGCTAGTAAAGAACTCGTCAGACAGCATGAGTTAGTCGTAGCCACGCAGGATTTCAGTACTCGCTTGTCGAGTTGTGCGCTCAACGCCGAAGTTCATCACAAGAAAACAGCCGCAGTAACATGATTTTAAATGGAGTTTAGTGGTCTTTCAGCTGTAGCGAAATACTGAACATGAAGTTGCTTTTAGAGTATTATAAATTTAAGGCAGAACGTTAAAAGGAAGGCGTAACATACATGTACTCCAAATTATATCTCATTGACGTCATGTAGATAGCGAGTAAAAATTAGAGTTTAAACAGATAACTGAAGAAACCAAAAACACCTTAAAACCAAATTGTAGGATTCAAATTTCTGTAAAATACCACACCGCAACTCTTTTCTGTAGATCTACAGCGGGCAAAACTTTAACGATGGTGCAGAGTAAAGAGTAACTTAGCACTCTTTTGAATATGAACTTTTCATATTACTCTCCAAAACTCTGAGGATAAGGTTGCAAAGTCATGGGCTTGTTGAGAGCTTCTCCAACGCCACGTTGGCCAAAAAGCGGCAATGAAAAGAGACTGAGATACAACTTTTTCGGAGACCCAACCCACAACAGTGGCTATTTTCCGCATACATCTAGTAACACTGCTAGAGCTGGCTAGCTAGCACTCAATGACACAACTTAACTGATAAAAAGACAAACTCATCGTCGCAGTATTATATTCGTTGGAGTTTTCCACCAAAATCTTGGATTATATAAATATATTCCTGCTTCTACTTTGCGAGGATCACGAGACCCCTGACCTAGTCGATAATCGTGAGACATGAATAAAGTCTCAATCTGAACAGGCGAACAAAAAACCCTCTTTGGAATTTCCTGTTCCATTTCATCTTCCATGGGTGAGATTAACTTTTTAATTACCTTGCCCGTCGATGTAAAGAAAATATCATACATGACGTTTAACACGCTATTATTAAATGCATGTAATAAACAAATACTCACACATCTTGCGACATTAAATGGTTGCTAAATCATCATTCGATAAGAAAGTTATACTGAAAAGAGGAGTCTCTTTATGGAACACTGAAAATCGTTGTGTAAGCTAGCTTTGAGGGAAATCAAGACATAGCAGTTTTGCAGCGTCTTTCGATCTCAACCGCGAAGTGCTCACACTTTACCTCTACACTTCATCATTGCGGCTGCCATGAGAACGCAGTTTTTATGTACTTCTAGTCTTCTACCTAAGAATATTTATTATCCTTCTTCCTTGAGCTCCTAGTCTTCTGGGAATCTTTTACAGGATATTATTTATAGACCATCTAAATGGCAAATAATGATTTTTAACGCAAAAATAGGATTTGCATAGTCGTTGGGAGAGACGTCCAGAGGCCGGATTTTCAAATAATTTAAATCGTTTGAAAAACCGGCCTCGATCATACCAAGATTGAGTGAGCTCGATTAGGCGGGGACAATGTTCATCTTCGGAAAGTCCTTCTTTGGGCGTGGCTTTTAAACCAATCATACAAAATGTAAGAAAAACTTATAACCACCAGAAGTGACGTGCACGCCCAGTATTACGAACATGGTTAATGATCCAATTGATGCCAAGACGCGACGCTAGTCTCAACTCATTGAGTATTTGAAGTGTCTGAAATGCTTGCATGACTGTAGGCTAGGTTGGGTCTTCACTATCATCCAGCAACACCTCAGTCTCGGGATTTAAAAGTGGACAATTTCTTCAATATTCTAGAGAAGCATGCCGACTCTATCAAACAAATTTTATCGTCATCGCAGCCGCGTCACCAACATGCAATCAATAAATTCAGTATTTGTGATAAGCTTAGGGTCAATAAACCGCTTTCACTGTTTACAGCGAAGTTTATCCGAGTGTCAACGTAATCTTCGTCAGCAGTAAATTTCTGATCGCATTGCCTCGTTTCGTTTCCAGTTTTTCTTTTAATCATTAATCCTATTTTTTAGTCCCTAGAATGGTGAACAGAAAAGAGATTGCTAAACACGACCTGGCAACCCCTAGCGTTTAATCCGTTAGGAATTGATTGGAATTTTAATTATAAATGCATTCATTGGAATACCACTGGAGTGATTGGTTATAAAGTTCTCATTCTTTAAAGTGAAGAAGGCGTTGATCAAAAATTAGAAAGACAATGATAAGAGTGCCGCTTTAATTCAATTTTCAAAAAATGTACGTGACAGAGAAATGGCTATGACAATAACGAAACAGTGGCTATCTAACGAATCATCGAATTATTATTATATAAGAAAGTTTTAGCCTCCCTTAACCACGACAAAGATTTTCCAAGAGAGGAAGGAGAAAGGCACCATTTAGTATGGAGTTGAGGGAACGTGGAATCTATGCACAAGGTGCATAGAAATAGTAAGCTAAGAAAGAAGTTCTTGAAACAAGAAAAAGTTGAAGAAGAAAAGTAGTAGGTGCTGAAAAACAGGACAGCAGAGAACCGAAAAAAGATGGTCCGTAACAAAACAAAACCTGTTCTATTTCAACGAAAAGAAACCCTACACCTAAAGTTTAGCTCGGGCCCTCACATAGTCCTCATGGGAGTGCTAATTTCCATAGATACAATAGTTGTATCCCCCTGAGGGGACATGAATCATCGAATTAGACCAAGAAAAGACAGAAGGTCGTCATGGGAAACATGAATTCCCATGATAGTTTACTTTGCAAATATATGAGGCCGAATAACAATCATCGCGAATCGCTGTCTGCAAAAAGACTGTTTACTCAGTGTTCAGGTTAAATTTTACGATTGACGTACAGTAAAAGATTGAAGTTGAAAAGACGAAGATATGAAACGTGTTGCCTTTGCATAACTAATAAAGATTCTGGAAATGGTTTCCGGCTTCAAAGTTCATAGTATTTTTTTAGTTATTAGTTGAAGTTTAAAGACACGAAATTGATGCTCGCATCAACTAAAGTCGATGTATGAATGAGGTATTGGGTAAAATTCCATTTTTTCATTCGTCTGCTGTTGAAATATGTATCACAAGCGCACAAGTTACTTTCTGTATCCATGATTCATGCATGGTTTACCAGTCATGAAATTGACTACGCTTTTAAAATGTCCATTTTTTCTACTGAACCATTAATTAACTATATTAACTCAACTGAGCGCCAATTAAAGAAGACCGTGGGATATAATTGGAAAGCATTTACGTTCTACCTAATGTATAGAGGTTATTTTACGAGAGTAGCATTCATTTGTGTGCGGCAAGACACAAAGAGCTCGAGCGTTACCGCTGTCACACTTGTTATCATAAGACTTGTTCGGATGTTTGTGTAGGATTATTTATTTGGGTTCATTGTTCAGAGTGAGCTAATTCGTTTCATCCGTCATCGATGCTTGGTTCCGCTACCACAGAGTTAATGGGATATTGTTAAAAATACGTGGATGTGTAATTTCGAACAGTGGTATATTTGGCCAACGGATAAAAAAAAGAGTGAATGCCACACCGTGTAAGTTCCCTAAAAATGAACTAGAACTGCAGCAGCAATAAATAGTACTACACTAGTAAACACCAGATCAATCGGTTGAGAGTATAAATTTTAGCCATACGATCCTCTCATGAAGAATATCGTTGTATATTTGAGACCATGAAATAATTTCGTAGTAGCTTCTATGATGAAAAAAATTAAACTAAAACTTTACATATACCCAGTCTGGGTTTTCTCGTTCATCTGATGAAACAATATGAGAAACAAAAACTTGGCAAATTTATTCAAGATTAGGGCTCCAATTCTATTAACCAATGTTCACCGTTATCACACAGATTGAAGACGTTATTTTTTAGAAAGCTTTCTTTCAATACAAGTTGAGGCTGAGTGAGCCGTGTCACGCGCAGGCTGCCATAACAAATCAAACATATTTTACCCAACACACCCTGCTTCGACCCTCAGCCTGCGCTGCACACAGGCAACCAACTCGCTCTGCGTGCACGCGCTCTTATTGTTCGCACTCTGCCCTTCCGTCTGCCATGCACACATCACGCATTATGAACCGCTCTTGTTATAAATTCAATACTCTAATGCTTGCAACAGATTTAATCGTTGCAAAAGAAGTCTAGCGAATGAATAACTTGCGTTCAAAGGAGAATCACCGCATTTCGAATGGAAATGAATGTACTTAAATTTTTCGTTTCCGCAATTTTTTTTTTAGTATTGAAACATTTGACATGCAACAATATAGTGAACTCGAATTTAGCACCTTAATATACTGATCAAATACTGTTCTGTGATACTAACAGAATGATCCACCTTTCTGTGATTTGGACTAAAGGATTCAGTGCTCTACGTCGCCGAGTGCAGAGTTTAATGCTCTGTGAGAGCAAGTGATGGATCCCCCGCTCAGGATTATTGAGCGAGTTGTTCGTAACTTATGTCATTTGCATTAAGAGACAAAATATTAGATAACCAAGTTGTGGAACGTATGAATTCTTCGACTTGACATTTCTCAAAGCGCCATTAATTAGAAAAGAAAAATGATGAAATGGGATTTGCTCCTCTCAGGACAATCGGGACTGCCACTGGCTGAGGATCGGCACAATCTGCTCTTCGAGCGTTGTTAAAAGTGTTCTTTTCCTTCTTCATGGCCACAAGTCCATCTGAAATTAAACGTCAGCTCATTAAATTTAATGTTATCGTTTTTGTGTGCCATTTTAGTACCTAGAGAATCAAATTTCTTTGCTGATGTTCGCACCACATTTATAGAAATTACGATCAATCTGGGAGTAATTCTGGCTGACGCTCTCATTAAGTCGAACGTGTTTTACCACCTGGATCGATTAGATGACTCCGACTTTTGGATTTGTCCTAAATTACTATTTTCTTAATTTTGTTGCGGTTCATGCACGGTACATATGTGATAAATTTTCCTCTTAAAAAATGTTCATACTCATTAGAGAGTCAATTTCGAAATACCACCAAAAATAGGGTGGCCCAGAAGTAACGAATCCTTTTAATGTGCCATGAAAAAACTACGGATATCAAGTTGAAACTGGTATTATTCAAATGAGAAACTTTTTTAAAATTTATTTGCACTGCATTTTGAAAACAATGTCGTCTAAAAAATTCCCACTGACGTTTTGAAAATAAGGGCTCTTTCCTTCGCAGTTTTTAATTTTCTCCTCAATGGATTTGACGAAAGTTGAGCTATTTCATACTAAATGTTGTTTCTCAGCCCTTGTAAATTTGTTGGGTTTGATAGGTGAACTTATGGTTTAAAGAGGAACATTAGGCTGAAAAAAGTCCGTCTTTTTTCGACGGATTTTCTGCAATTTCACCATAGCCGTAAAATGGTTCAAAATTTTTCTGACTCATCTGTTTTTTTGTAACTTTATTAGAGAGTTGACTTTTTTCGAACAAACTGAAAAAATAGGTATTTGGGAAATAGATCCCCTACAGTTTGAAGTTATAGAACCTGATACATGTTTTCTAGATAGCTAAATGTACTGTGTAAAGAAATGCTGCATTGTATTTTTGATGCTGTAATATGTTGAATTTTTAGAGTTTTTTCCTCAAAAATTTGCCGTTCTTTCTTTCCGTCTCATGTCTCGTATAATTTTCAACATAAATCGAATTTCAAAAATCGATTGCAGCATTTCTCTAGCTATTTTAAGCCCTATCGATTGATTTATTCGCTATTCCTGTACTTTCAAAACTGTAAGAGAAGATATACTTCAAAAGACAAAACTGCAAGTTTTCAGGAGAGCCAAACCAACTCGGTGCACTGAGTGGTCAGCTGCTCAAAATAATCCAGAATTTGTTCACTTTATGTTAGAATGTTTTTTTTCGTACCAAAGCATTTCGAGTGTGAGCTGTGTGGCCAACTCTAGCCTGCTCAACGCTCAAACCTACTTCATCGTTAGGGGGGGACGACCTAGGGCAGTGGTTCCAAACCTGTGGGACGCGAACACGTTCGGGGTCATGAACGATTTTTAGTTAGTTATAGTGAGTAAGCCTGGCCTCGGTGGTGAGCATAGCCTACTCGTCCCCGACGCTAGCCCATCACGCTGTTCCCCCCCAGCTACTGATTTTTCCCTGGACGTGGGACTCGGGAGGGCGAGCAGGGGTTCTCAGCCTTCATGACCATCAAGTCGAAGAGCTGCTGCCGTCTTGCTGTGTCCGGGCATGATTTCCAATGTGCTGTGGTCAAACTCATGCCCTCGCATGAACAGCTGGTGGAGAAAAAGCAGAGACAGCCCTCGCATTGAATTGTTTTCTTAGTTGATTTGCGTGTTCTACTTGTACAATTATGGAAAGAAAGTGATGTCTGATCGAATTTAGTTTCTCTGGAATCAGGTGGTACGCAGCGACTGTACGGGACCTCCAAGTAGTACTCGATCACAATAAAGTTGGGAACCACTGACCTAAGGAACCGTGTGGGTGAAAATTCAAGTCTGTCATTTTCTACCGGATTTTTATGAAACTTTTACCATTGATGTCAAATGATGCAACAATTTTTTTTTGACTGATGTGTTTCTCTAGTAATTTTATTAAAAAATTAATTTATTTGGAAATACTGAAAGAGTTTTTTTGGAAATTGTATCTCCTCCTTCAATTTTGAAGTTACAAAACCGGCAGTATATTGTTTATGTAGTTAAATGAATTGTGTAAAGAAACATTACAGAGGAATTTCAATATTTTGATCAGTTTAATGAGATTTTTTTCAATTTTTTTTCAATGACAACTAATTTCTATTATAATTTAAAACTGGACTGTTTTAAAAAAAAATCATGCACCAATTTTTAGCTCTTTTCAAGTCCTATCGATTAATATATTTGCCATTCTTTTATTTTTAGAACTGTGGGTGAAGTAACTTTTCAAAGGTCAACAAGTTCAAGTTTTCAGGAGAGCCTAACTCGTCACCTGGCCGTGTAATTACTTGACTGGCCTTTCGAAAGCTGTATCTATCAGACGAACGAACACACGAAGCAGTGACTATATCGTTAGATGAAAAAATTTCCGTAACATGAGGTAAGAAATAGAATATTGATATTGTATTGATTTGGGGGAATACCGGACCCCGCCCGCCCTCAGTTGGCTGACCTTTCGTAAGTTGTAGCAGACGAACGAACATAATTACGAGGAGTACAAGCATTTGTGTATATTCGTAAAAAAATTCACAACATGAACTAATAAACAGAAAGTAGAGGTTTTTCGAATTTTGAGCCCTTAAGATAGCCCAGAAGACAAAAACCGCACAAGAATAAATCTGGTAAAAAAGGAGCAAAGGGAGCCAAGAGATGTTCCAAAATCATGAAGTCAAATGATTTGGAAGGCCTCTTCTCAAAAATATCTTATGCCTTTGGGGGCTGTAGCTACATCCTGTTGAAACAAAATATTTTATAGGATCAATCTCAAGTTCTAGAAAGAGAAGCTCGCTTCTAGTCTAGTATTGTTCACCATAAACTGCTTGACATCTGCTCTATTTTCAAAACAGTGAGACCCAAACACAGTTGAAGCAGTAATTCCGCACCACACAGCCACACGAAGAGAGTGCAGTGGCCTTTCTTGAATTTCTCGTGAACCAAGATAAACGAAACCGGGAAATTGTGTTACTTTCGAATAAACGTGTTTCAAAATCTTAGCGTTCATAGTTTTTGTTTTACGGGCAAATTAAGAAAGTCAGTTACTTCTGAGCAACCCTGTTTGTACGAGAAAAGTGGGCTTTAAAAAATGAGTGCTCATTTTGAACTGTCTTAAAATATTGTTTTTAATCCTGCAAGGCTAAGTTTTTCGGAAGTAAAGTTAAAGTTCAATTTGATGAATAACTATACTTTTTTGTCAAACTTAGCGCGGTAAAGGTTAGACTGAATGTTCAAACTGGTGGCCGTTAGTATCAATACAGTACTGGATCGGTGACATGGAGACGAGCCACAACTGTTTCCGTACCAAGGGTATTAATTGGAATTCTAGGTGCTCTAAATAAGTGTTTGCCTACTCTGCCCTACCATAAAGAAGGAACTTTCTCATCTACACGGTTGAAGACCAGGACTAATTTAATACAATGTTTTACAGCAGGTGTCTGAATCTTCCATCGAGATGCACGAAATGGCGGAAGCAAGTTTGAGCCTCGATGAGCGGTGACAGATTATTACGAAGCATTGAAAGTTGAAAATGTTGTGGCTAATCAGAAACAGCGGAGACGTGAGCATGGTTCAAGAGGTGTGCTCAGGCATTCCATCCGACACCTTCCTGCAAAGGAAACAATCATTTTTGATTCGTACCCAAAAACGTTTCGATGCTGAAGGCCTCCAGTTTGAAGGTCTAACCTTAGGAACTTATGTTTTGACAAAAAAGGACACTTCCCTGTATAGTGCACTTTACCTTCACTACTCCCAAAATCTAGCCTCGTATGCCAGAAAATGTGTTTTCTACGACAGTTCTGATTGTGTTAATTTTTAAGGTACTCGGTATATGTAGGCGGAGAAACAAATTTCGAAAATTATGTCAGTCTTTCTCAAAACGAGCAGATTTCTTCCCCCTTCGGTGTTCCACTGTTGCATTGAAATAGCATAAATATCAATTCAAACTAATTTGGTAACAGTCAAATGCGAAGGTAAAAGGACCTAATCTTTACTAAAATATATTCTCTATAGAGGACACGCACATTCAGTGAACAAGTTTTCGGAACGGACGTCAGCAAAATGAAGCAACCAATTGCAATTGTTGTAAAGGAAAGCAGCAAAATAAAGCAATCAAATACAATTTTCGGAACGGACGACAACAAGATGAAGCTATACAGTAGCAATTTTGGTAATGGATGGCAGTAAAATGAAGCTCTCAATTCCTTAAGATGTCAGTCGGCGAATATGTGGAAGAATTTAAATTATTTTAGTTTATGTGAGCACATTCTAATTTAATCGGAACTGCTATCATGTGGATAATTAGCTAGAGGTACAGGAGCATTCCAAAAACCTGTACAAAATTGCCAGGCCGTAAATTTGAACTATCCGAATAATTCAAATTGCTCATTACTCAAAGCCTTTAATTTACAAAATAACTGATCGACGTCCCATTGCGCACTATCTTGTCATGTTTTTATTCTTTTGCAGCTACAAATCCTAATCAAAACTAAGTTTCTCGTGGTTAGGATCTGCACTCAAATTTCAACTCTGAAGTCCATACCACAGAACATACGCAGAAGAGCAAGCAAGACATCCAGCTCCGTCTGATCGCAAGGGCACAACATCAAAGAACTGTTCCTCTCATTTTAAAATTTCTCTACTAAAAATACACGAGATTGACAGCGGAATTATAAACCAACAGGGTCCTTCCACAGGGTCCAGGTTCTTTCGCAATATTTCATCCACATTTTCGGGGTAGCTATCACCACACATTCGAAATAGACATCAGCTACATCGATCTCTAGAAAACGTCTGTAAAAATTTGAAAAATCTTAACGGAACTTTTTCTCACGTGTGTTTGCAGTCAATTCACAGCTAGGATTTTTTTTTGGCTTTAATTGAAATAATATACAGGGTGTTCATAAAGACTCTTTACCATTTCAAAAGTTCATTTAAAGGATATAGGATATTTTATTCAGATTTGTTCATTTGTACCCTATAAGTCTGGTGTATTCGTTCAAAGAATTTGTTTGTTGGTTGGCACTTTTTAATTCACCTCTCCAATCGTTACACCAACACACATCAGACTCGGTTTCTTTAAGTTGGGTCAAATTTGTCTTGTCAAATTGGGTTAGTTATTTCAAACGATGGAAAATGCGGTTGAATGTTAATTAAGATATTTTCAAATCATATCCCAAATTTGAGATTAACACTTAAGCTTGAGTCATGGATCAGGCATGAGAGAAGTTTCAGGTTATGTTAGGTTGCGAAAGGTTGGGTAAAGTAATGAGGATGCAGAAATAAAACAAAATATACTAATAAATAAATGAAATGAAAATTTATTCCATTTCAAAACTTCCAAGACAAAAAAAAAAATCTATCACAAGTTACACACAAAATAACTGATACATGACGCATAGATAGAGAATCTCGAAGGAATTTACGCAAAACGAAATATTTTATTAAGTACCTGCAACTCCACCGGATGCTGAATCGCTTCATGCTTCATTTGATCAAGAGTCACGAGATCCAGATGTCTTTTTACATCATTGCGCAAAAACGCCGTTCGATACAGGCAGATTTTAGGTCTGATTGACACTCCCCTTTGAAAGAAAAACAGATTCCGAGCAGCCTGTTAATAATTGCCAACACTCTCGAGCATAAATTAGTTTAGTCATATTATGTGAGTGATGGAATTCTAAATAGAACCGGAAGACTTGCCAGTGTCTCCCTTTGTGCTGCTATTCTTTGTTTTGCTGACGTACTCCTGCTGCAGGTGTACACTTCACGGCGTGGAAATATTTGCTTCATTAACTTGAACTGAGTTGCTACGTGCGTAGAGCGACTGCAACGAGAAAAATCTCACAGCTGCTTTGCTTTACGTACTCTCTAATTATCCAGGAATATTGGTGCTTGCAGTTGTTTCTGTTCGATTGTAGATCAATCAACCATTTATGAGTGAATACTGAGCTGATAAAAACGGATTGCTAAACAACGTCCCATTGTCTTTGATCAAAGTGTGAGAGCTGAAAACAATTGCAAAGTTTAAGGAAAAAACTTTAGTCAGAGCAAAAATACAGAGAGTTTTCACTGTGCAGAAAGAAAAACTCTACGCTTGATTACTCTTTCCACTCTGGTTGAATGACGTATTGTTGGTTGAGATGAGAAGAAGCACGCCGTAATGGAATGTTTCGAACCATCTTAGCTATTCTTATTGATCTATATTTCAGATAAATAAATGGATTCAGTAGCACAGTGAACAAGTGATGTAGAAGGGGTACATACCAGCACTCACTCGTGATAGCGTGCACTTAAGGCTCGCAGCACCAACCTCATTCTCATGATTTGAGTCCGAGTTAACATCTCTTGTCGATCTCCTGTTGAACCCCAAAATGATATAGGGTTCAAAATTTTGCACGAGAAATTTTCTGAATTTAATACTAATGATTTTTTAGAAGTTCCCAAAGTTTAAAGTTCAAAGTCCAGAGTCTTCAAAAAAAGTTCACTCACCAATCATTGCAAACTAGTAATTAATAATAGTTAAAAGAGGGGAGAGGATACTTCAACGCCACAAATAAAAATATTTGCCAGAGAATGTTAAAAAAATCGAGACGCGTTTTATTAAAACGGAATGTAGCGCGGTAATCTGAAATAACAATTCGGTGAAGCACTCACTCAGCTTCAAGATCCTGGCTGTATACTTCAGCGATGAGTGGAAACATATTCTTTTAAGATGATATGGCTCTAAACTTTTTCAAGAAATTCAAATTCTCTAACATGTAGTCGTTGGCTGTTCGAATTCAATATTTTAAACAATGATTATTGTCAAGTTAATGACTCTGAGCCCATGGTAAGAGAGTACATGCATGTTACGTTTAATTACATTGCAGTCTCTTGTATGAAAAGGTCTTCCATTCTATCATTCAGTGCTATAGTAATCCTAATCCATATTTTTTCGGAAAATTCAATTAAACTCAGTGTAATTCCTTCATTTAACTCTTAGAAGCTGCAAATGAAATTTTCACTGTTTATGTTCTATTGAATATCTTCACTCGCTACAAAATTACGTCATCGTGCTACTTTAACCGACACGGTATCCTTCGCCACAGCAAATGGTCGCTGTCCGAATACATATGCAGGACTTATTTATTACATAGTTTGAAGTATCCGCTTCCATTAATAAAATCTAATATTTGTTTAACTTTATTGGACACGGAGTCGAAAGTTTCTTAATATGAAGGCCAGCAGCCACGTTGCTGGCGTTCACTAACTTCAACCTAATTACAGAGCGACTCCAGCTGCCTGACAGGCTCAGCGCCGTCACGAAGTAAAGAGACGCATCCCATTGTCAACGTCGTTCACAAGGCAGCGGAGTGTATCATATTCTTAATAGCTCTCGTCATATGAAATGATAGTTGGCATTCCTTGATCAAATTTTATCAGATTAATCTTAACAAATTAGTTTAAGCCTCCCTAACTACAATAACGATGTTTTAATGAGAGGAAGGTGAAAGGCACCATTTAGCATGGAGCTATAGGAAACGGGGAAGCTATGCGCACAGTGTGTTCCCTCAGAAATTCCCTTGTGCATCGAAACAGCAATTTAAGAAATAACTTTATGAAACGAAGTAAAAGTTAACAAGATATTAGCTTGAAAATTTTCATTATGCTGTCTTGCGCTTACTCGTGCTGCGGCCTCGCTTCATAGCATTGGTGACTGATGTAATCTACAAAATACTTCGCTGTATTCCTCTTTTTCCCCCATGCAATGAAGCTGTTACAAATTACCAGGACTTGAAGTTCAAACATTTCCAGTTTGGGTTTAGGACATTCATTTCTGGTCATTTATACGGTGATGAAATGACAAAGTGAAGAAATAGATGCAATTGGTATGCAGGTCACATTGCAGAAGGCTTCCACGGCGCACTGTCTGACATTCAAACCGCAATTTGTCTTCCTTCATTTCTGCGCCACGAATACTGTGAATAGTTGATTTTCAGTCGACATTTGTCTCCATCTTCGTGAAAACAGCAGACACAATATGGTAGGCGTTCGCTTGGAAAGGAACGCTTCTAATGATGGTGTAGCTGAGCTTCAATTGTTTTACGACTTCAAAAGACATCAGTGCATTCTGGATGAACGGCCGAGCGAAGATTTCTCACAGGTTCTTGTCTTGTAGAGAACATTTTGCATTAGGAACACTTCGAAACAATCTCCTCTTTCAGATAAGTTTCTGATAATTCTTCCGCATCGACAGTTGGAATACTACTAACCAAATATGTCTAATTCATGAGAGCAAATTTCACAAAAATTTTTTTTAGAGCTCATCAATATCCACTTGAAATGCGTGTAAAAATTCATCATCTTTGAAACTAGCCCATATCTTGAATGCGATGATTTCCTAATATTTTCTTCATCAATCGTTTTTGACCATCTAGAAAAACTCTGCGTCTTATTCTAATCACGGACGAAGAGGGCTGTGAAATTTGCACGAATGGGGAGAGAATAGCGAGAGCGTTCTTTTAAATTTTTCAATAATAAGCGTGAATGATTGAAATCAAAGAAAAAGAGACCAATGGAATATTCAGGAGCTATAGAGAGTAGAAAACGTGTACATAAAATAACTCTGAAACACGACGCGTAAATGGAGAGAATTTACAAGGAATTCACGTAAAATGAGAAATTGTTACTAGGACCTGCAACTCCACCGTATGCTGAATAGCTTCATGCTTCATTTCAAGCATGCTGTGGATGGAAAATTATATATGCTAGTTTATTTTAAAATTCGAAGAAAGGTAATCTATTTTCGAGACAGGATGAATTAGTATAGGAAAGCAGTGGTGTGGCTGAGGTCATGATATGCGCCCACAATATTGTGAGACACATTGACAAATGAAATTGAGATTTATGGAAAATAAGAGCATTAGATGGTCACATAAGAGTTCTCTTCATTGAAGAAAAGCGTCCACTCACATCACAATTGACTTAAAGTTAGATTTAGGCTTTTGGCTGGGAAATATTTTTACACGAGCGCTACATCTTGAAAATGATTTACATTTTTTCGGTATCAAATTTAAACAATCTCATCTGAAGAAAGCTCGGCGTTTCAGAAACCTGATCGAAAATAAGTTGAAGTTTTTCCTGGACTTGAATAGTGAAGAGCTGAAAAAAGAGGCATCATAAAACCGAGATTTAGAAAATTACTGCTCGGAAAGGCCGAGGCAATAAACATTTGAACTTGTGTAACCCTGCGTATAACTTTCATTAGCAGTGCTCTGTACTGCACAATCGTTAACTTTTCGAAACCTTGGCATTGACATTTCCAATAAATACAATTACGGAAATCAAAATGGTGATTCTACGGTGTTGGCTGATGGTCTTCCAATTTTTGAAGTCCACAGCCAGGTTTCAGTTCCGTTCTCATCACCAACAACCTGACACTGACATCGGTCGGTAACCTGATGCCAGTGCTAGTCTAATGACCGTGCTTGTGATAATTTCAACGCGAGATAAACATTTGGACAATAAAATGTTGAATTTCTGCTCATCAAAGTCAAGACTCAGCTTTTGAGAATTTTTTTCTTTGCGACGCGAAAACTCCAAATATCGCTCGATAAGAGAACTAACCAGAGATGATTTGCTAACTCCCCAACAGAGAGAAACTAGAGGAAGTAATTTCTTTAGTCAAGAATTTCAGTTAGCCAGAAACTTTACCGCATCAAAGCTGCACAGTGTCAGTATGTGATATTAATATTTAAATATTTCTAGTGATACAAGCCACACATTTTCGACAGGTACCTCAAAAGAGTGCTCCAGGGTCTTTCATTCGTCTTTGACTTGGAAAACATAATATAATTGCGAGCTTTGAAAATGGGTCAGTTTAACTCTGTTGGTAGATAGACTGAAAATAGGTAAAATTCTGAGAGGAATGAGTTTTGTGCGAAATTTCAAATCAAGAAGAATATGAAAAATTTTAATTTCAATGAGAATTCGAAGAAAAAATTTGAAACGTGTGCGTCACCTTCAATAAATGATGGCAATGGGAGTACAAATTGCTGCCCTCACAAGTTCAATAGCGTCGTCCAGTGCAGCTGAACGTCGTGCATCCAATTGTATCAGTGATTCTCAGCATCAATTATCTGGAAGATTATTGCCCTGCTGACAAATGTTCTCGAGCTCCAGTCTTACCATTGGATTGTCTTACCTCGAGATCCAGTCTTACCTCGCGTTATGTCTTACCATTGGATTGTGATTAATTTAACTGCTATGGGAGCTCATGGGCGTCAAGGCAGGTTGAATATAATGCACTCCACTAAACAGTGAATTGAAATAAACGAACTGTATATACTTTGGAACCAAAGGAAACGAGCATTTCACAGAGAGCATCGCGTGACTAAATTTTTTCTTTGAGAAAATGAAATTGCTTATTATATTACTTCAATATTACGGTATTAAAGTAATGATAAACAATGCAGTATGTAGAATTTCATTTTACAGAAGCAAGTAATTCTGATATGAAAGTTTGTCACCTACGAAACTTGTGCCATGTATGCCAGAATTTAGCTAGTTTAGATAACAAAAAATTTTTGCTACTCCACAGTTTCCATTTAATAATTCGAGGATAATGTCTGTGGAAAAGATATTTAACGTTGGGTTATTTTTGACAGAGTTAATGGTTTTCCAAGAGAGAGATAATTTACCAATAGGCTTCGATTTTAGTGGAGTGCGCTGGCACAGTTAATTTACCCTGCGTGAGATGCATTGTGTGGCAACACACTGGTAGACGTGTGAGTATAGCTGTGAAATCCAATTACTTAAAACGTCAGTACGAAACTTTTTCAATTTGCAGCAAGTTTCTTCCACAACAGTTACCACTGCATTGTTTCTAAAATTGAAAATTCAGCTTTGCACATAAAAAATCGGAGCATTCATCAGGGAATATTAACGCTCTATTAGATTTGAGCGGGCGCTTAAGTTGAAGCACTTCATAGAGCGGAACTTGGAGTTATTTCATTGTTTACACGGGGTGGAAGCCGAGGCTCTCCATTATACACTCAGTGTGTGAGCTTAAGGAGTTTCTACTATGTTTTGCCACTTAGGAGATTGATTTTTCTCATTGTTGAGCTGAAACAGAGCCTGGATTTGCCTCTAGGGCGCAGGTAACTGAAGTGGCTCTCTATGGAGTTGACGTAGAATTTTTGTGAATACGAAGTAGAGAAGACGTGACCACAACATAGATCCGCAAGGTTAGTTCCTACACGGTTGGTTCCTACACAGTTAATTAAGTTAAGGTAATGAAAAAGTGTTAGATTTGGTTCAATTAATAGTTTATCTTCACGTTAATTTGGACAGTCAACAATGAATGAAATATTAGGAAATTGAAGGCAAAGTGCTAACAGAGGGCTTATGTGCCAACGGTACGCGTTATCGATCAACAATGTTCGCTTCGATGTTACAAAACTGTATGGAAGAATTAGCACAACAGCACCTAAGTAAAGCTTACAGAAACATCAAAAAGACTCGCCTAAAGTCCGACTGGAAGTACAAGCAACCAACAACCTGGTTCCCAACCTTTCGTGACAGTCGCTGACGGCGTCATTATGATGCTTGTTACAGAGGAAATTCGATCTTCTGACACTGCTTTGACGGAAAACCCATCTCCAACATGAGCAGATAAAGCTTTTTCAAATTGATAACTGAATAACATTTATTTCAAATTTGGAGCAAAGATCATCGTTTATGATGTTTTCGAAAAGGTAAATATTGACTTAAATCCTCCCTGCAGCTAATAAACCCTGATGCATCTTTGCTTATATGAAGTTTTTATCCATCACCTTCAGTTTCCATCAGAAAAGTTCTGACAAAGTGAGTATATGAATAGAGGAATATCAAACAATTGGCAATAAGTAAATGTTGAGATCTTGTTTGGGAGGCTGCTAACACTATTGGTTTTATATTAATGAAGATTAAAGGATGGAAGAAAAAATGTGCCTCTAGTCTGTAGGTAAATGAAACTATTATAAATTCTCTCAACTACAGCTTCTAGTTTAGCCCAAATTGTCTTTTTACTAAATAATAAACTCAGTTGAGAAGCGTTTCTTTCAAAAAATCTCAAGGGAAAATTTCAAGATGCTTAACACTGATCATTTCATCTATCATTCAGTTCTATTTGTCCCTTTTCTGCGGTTTTCTTACTCAAGACATTCTGAGGTACATGAAACGCAAACCAGTCTTTAATCCTGACTCTCCTGACGTTATAGCCTACACGCACCAAATCGATCGGTGTGAGTACCTCAGGAAAAAAAACATTTAAAAAGAATTATATTACTACGGCAGGAAACTGGAACAAAGAATCATTTTTAGGGTGAACTACTGTGTGCAGGAAACCTCATTTCATAGTACGGCAATATTTGACTCAATATTCTCTTCCGTTCTCCCAACTTCATGCCACTTAATTAGCATGCCCCATTTTTTTTCACCTAATTCAACCGAGGCTTTCTTTTTAGCATTCCATTCATTTTCCCATTGGTCACATTTCGAACTTGATTCATGTAAAATCATTATGAATTTTTTTGGCATCTGGAGATACTTTTGCGCTAACCAAGCCTCGAAAAGAAGTCTTAAGGTGTTGATCACTTTATGCCTCGAATCCTATTCTCAAGCCTAACATAGATTTTATAAGGAAAGAGTCGAACTTTTCGGAGCGCTCCGTGAAGTTGTCGTCCATTATACTTGGCACCAGCTTTTCTGGGATTCTATAATTAATGTTAATATTTGGAAAAACATAGCAAACTGAATTTGTGGCCTTTACTATTTCGAAGGCCGCAGAAAGGAAAATATTATATGGCCTCATAATCAATGACCAGCGATAAAAAAATAATTTATTGTTGTATTTACTGAAAGGGTTTGCCACCAACCCAATTACTCCGTCAAGACCACTGTGAACGCTAAATTCTTTCTTTGTCGGTAGGAAAAGAAACAATTCCTTCCATGTCTTTTTAATTTCTTTTCAAATAACCTGGGCATTTCACACGGCGAGTCGCTTTCAACTTGGCTCTTCACGTGTGTACTCTGAACACAACTCATCGATCTTCCACAGCACTCGATGACTGCTTCGTCTAAGGAAGCTATAAAGCAAAATCAATTGAGCTACAGAGAAAGCAAGCTTGTTAGTTTGAAATTCGTGAAAGCGACCGAAAAAATACGTTGGCTCCCATGCCCCATTATTGCAAACTTAATCCGAAGAACGCGGAATACGCCCAAAAAACGTATGATTTCTCTGAAGAGACCATTTCGTAGAAAGAAAGTATTTTCCCTCATTAGCAAATCAACGCATTAATTCGCTCCCCTAAAATAATAGGTAAAATTCTTCTGTCTTGAGCTTGGTTAAAACCAAATTCTCAGTGAGATTTTCCCTCTCCAAAAATGAGTCACTTAGATCAGTGGCAGTAACTAGATGAACTAATAGCAATAATCAAGTCGTAATGTCACCTCTCCGCGAAAGTTAAACAGATACGCGAGAACAGTAAAATCTGAAATATGGAGTTCGCAGGGGTTCATGAGCCGTTATATCGAAATGCAGGGTTCGAGGGTTATTTGAGGACATTTTTAGCATGTGAAAGAAGCAACAATATTTTAGCAACAAATATGGATGCTTGAATCGAATTTTTTCGGTTATTCTCGATATTTCATTATTAAATTATTTCACAAAACAACTTTTGCCTTCAATGACAGTTTCTGCTCGGGTCCCACACCGTTGACAAGCTCCCTCTGTCACTTTTGTCATCGCCCGGACAATGGAGGTCTTCAGTGCAGTTATGATACCATGAGGATGTCGATTAGTCTCTCTCTCACGAACGTTCCACTCAGAATAGTCCATAGGCTTTAAGAGGCTCTACTACCCTGTATTTTACCTAATTTACTGTATTTGTTGAATTTCACTGTTCGCGTTTCTATTGCATCTAGAAGAACGAAAATGAATACAGATATGTAAAATTGAATTCTGAACACATTTTCCCCTATGAAAATTTTCAATTTTCTCAATAGAAAAAAGTTATTGTGCAAACATAAGAAAAGTAAAGTAAAAGTAAACATAAGAAAAGTTGCGAAAAACTTTTCTCACTCTACAATTTTTTACGTAGCATCGCGATTGTGGTCTCATTCAACGCGGAAGGACTGAAGGAACCACGTAACGAAGGTTTTTTTTAATTTTGAACTGGAAAAAAAAGTTATTGTTTCAATGTCCAACAATTGCGATTCCCTATTGCGAAAATCGAAACTTTCAATAGAAGCAAATGTGTTCAGAATTCAATTTTACATATCTGTATTCATTTTCGTTCCTCTAGATGCAATAGAAACGTGAACTGTGAAATTTGAAAAATTCGGAATATCAGGTAAAATACAGGGTAGTAGATCCCCTTCAATCTGGCGGTTTACGGGGCCACATGTCGGGGGTCACTTGATCGTATAAATTCATTGGTAACCAGTCTTGGGATACTATGGCCCTGTAAGATGGTGCAGTCTTGATGAAAGATGGCCTCCCGATGACCTCATCTATCCAGTACTTGAAAAACGTTTATTAGAACATCGATGTTTCGAGCAACATTAACCCTAACACCCTGTGGAAAAATGTAAGGAGGGACAACTTGATCTTCTCTACTCGCAACTCTTAGATGTTGATGGAAATTCGGTGTGTATCACCGTGGGTGCTTCTGAAGGATTTGTACATAGCCCCATGTCATTCTGTCTATTCGTTTTCAGATTCTGGTTGCAGTTTTTTTCTGGCGTTCATAACCGTTCCTTTTTAAAATCGACACGAAAATGACATATATTGAGTTTTCTCGTATGATGAAAACAGTTTACTTCAAATAAAATTGATGCACGAAATGTATAAAATTGAATTTCAAAATGTCTTAACATTAAGATCTTTACTTGATATTCACACATGGGGCATCGTAATACCCATTTCAATTGTCAAAACGAATGCACGAAAAAATGCATTCCCTTCTTTGCGTTATTCTAATTTTGAGAATGCATATACTAGGAACAAAGAAAACATAATACCATTGACGTATTGTTGAAAACACTCTTATTAGTGCACACTGCACACTTACATTGAAATACGACCATGAGAACTTGCGGTATTAAGGGATTAATGTTGAAAATAAAATGAGCATATTTAAAAAATTCTACTTCTAAGACTATGAGGTCGACATTCGGAACAATTTTTTCACTCTTGCGTATCAACTATAGTATGCCAATTAACGAGTGCGAAGAAAACAATTTTTTACAGTTCAAATTTCTGACATTTTTTACGCAAATAATGCTGGCACAAAAAAGTTCACAAAAGTCAGAAACTTGACAAGGAATTGTTCAATTATAATGATAATAATAATTGTTGTACAATTATGGGAGTAATTCGTGAAATTAATTAACTACCTTAATAATTCTGTCAAAATACACTCACGAAAAAACACATTATTAATAATGATGATACAAAGCCATTAGCTGTTTTCAAAATGTCTTAACATAAAGGTCCTTTGTACACACACGCACACACACAACACAACACACACACGCACACTACACACCCATGTTATATTCGAGAAAAGTGATTGAAAGAAAAGCATAGAAGAGTGCACTCCCTTTGTTGTTTAATCTAGTTTGAAAATGCTTGTAAATATAAGTTGAAACAAAAATAATACCCCAAACGATGCATTGTTGGAAACACTTTTATTAGTGCACGCTTACCTTGAGGTACGAGCTTGGGAACTTGCGATTTCAAGAATTAATGTTAAAGTAAAATGATGGGATTTCAATAATTTTGCGTCAAAGATTATGAGGTCGATATTCGGAACTATTTTTTCACTCCAACAGATCAACTAGTACGACAATTAGCAAGCTCGGAGCGAATGAAGTATTTTACTACAGCTCAGATTTATGAAATTTCCTACGCTAATTACACTGGCGCAGAAGAATTCTCAGGATTCAAAAGTATGAGAATATTATTGTACAACGTCAACCAAAACACCTGCAACATAATTGGAGCAATACGTGAGATTAACTACCCAAATAATGTCATAATAAACTCGCGAGCGTAAGAAACTACAAATTGCTTCACAAGGTTAACAAGAGCATTTTAGACAATTTTAATCAATTGAAACAATTTAAACAATTTGTTTACCACAAGTGATACAGAGGTAGATCGTTTCTTAAGTCTAGTACAATTGTCAAATTTGAGTATAGCTACTTGTGGGCCCGAATAAGTTCAGCGACTTCTAGTGCATCCTAACATCAACGTTATTCTAGGATGTACAATAATGTTTAATCTAATTCACTTAACCTAGTTATGCATTAGACTGATCAATGAAATAGTCAACTCGATATTCGATGCTTCATTGTACAAAATAGTTTATTAGCACTAGATTTGGCAGTATATTCTTGTTGTATCTCGGAATGTGCCTTGTGGGGTGGGCGCCGCCGGATCTCTTTATTGCACTTGGGTTCGGATGGGACCGAAATGCCTAGACCGCAACCGCCGGAAGCTGGCCGGCGAAGTCCTTTTTGGTGTCTTGCTACGCTTTGCCTTTTACAAGCAACGGAAGATCTTTGTTTGACTTCCGGGCATTGCTAGTTTTAAGGAAGGTCTGTCACCGACGGAATCAGTACATGATTAGGAGCCTTGCTGTGCGTATACTTATCCTTCTCCCGAGTTTGCGGCTTAGGGAACTGAAGTGAAGTTGAAGCTTCTGCTACAATACCTCAAGTTGTGCCGATAGTACGACACTACAATTCTTTAACGATTTAAGAGCAGACTGAAGATCTACGATATTAACCATGACAAATTACATTATCAGGACCAGTCCTGTAGGAGACAAGATTTGACTTGGTTACCACACACGACTAGAATTCTGATCGGGAAAGAGATTCAAGATTTATTTTGAATACTTTGTAAGAATTACTTTCACGGATCTCTGTAGGGATTGAGTTCCAAGTTTTAGTTCCAACGAAGAGGATACTGTGTTGCGACCAAGCCTTTCAATAATAAGGAAGCATGAGTTTACTTCTATTACGAGTTAGATGGTCGTGACGATCAATTTGTGCAGTTTATAATAGTTTGAGGTTTTGTTGCCATCATTGGTCAATGTTTTATAAATGCAATTATACATGGAGAGTTTGTAGAGAACCATAATTAAGTATTAAGAAACTGTTGAATGAATCATTTGTGTGAACATTGTACTCTAGATTCTTTACCGCTCTGATGGCTCTTTTTTGCAGAGTTAAAAGTATATAGGTTATATTTTTATCATTTCCGTATCATACTTTTATTCCGTATTGCAAGTATTGTGAAATGAGGGTTCGGTAAAGCATTTGCAAAACTGTTTGAGGCAGGAAATTTTCTACTTTATTTGGGATTCCGATGGATTTTGATAAGTTAGTACTGATATGGGCGATGTGCTCTTTGAAGGTCAGATGTTTATCTATTATGATACCCAGGACCTTACATGAGTTGGTTTCTTCGATTTCACCTTCGCCAATTTTAATGCGTGGGAAAGGAATATTTTTCTCGTTTGAGAATGCAATTTATTTTGTTTTATCGATATTAAGGCATATTTTATTAGCTTTAAAGCCACAGTAATTATTAAATCTTTTGAAGTTCGTTATTTATATTCTCCGCAATAAGAGCGGGATTTTGGTTTGGAATGACTGTAGAAAGCGCGCTGTCAACGGCAAATGGTATGAATTCAAAAAATTATGTAGATTTAATTTCATTGATAAAAATTAGAAATAGGAGAGGCCCAAGGACAGATCCTTGAGGAACTCCATGGCTAATTGTCTATGGGTCCGATTTTGCATCGTCAATGATAACGTATTGCCTCCGATTTGTTAGGTATGGTCTGAACCAATCATGGGCATCCCCTCGAATACCATATCAGTGTAGTTTCGAGAGTAATATGTTATTGTCCACACAATCGAATGCTTTTCGAAAGTCAAGAAATACAAAGAAGACAGGCTTTCCTTCATCTATAAAATAAAGGTATTGTAAATGATTTAATGTAGCCTATGTTGTTGATTTTTTAGAGCGAAAACCAAATTGTTCATCATAGAGGAATGATTTTGCTCAAAATAAGAGAACACTTTTTGCAAACAATTTTCTCGAATACTTTTATAATAATTGGTAGCATAGAGATAGGTCTATGATTGTTTAGAGAGGTTTTTTCACCACTTTCAAAAATAGGGGTTTCTCTAGCAACTTTGAGGGAGTTGGGGAAAGTGCCTAGGAAGAGAGGCTGGTTAATAACATTGGATATGAGCGGGGCTATTATATCAGCAATGACTTCAAGTACTTTAGTGTAAAACGTTTGTAACCCACTCGATTTATTTTTCAGGTTGTTTATGCACGCAATTACATCGGAAGAGTTGGTAGGCGTGAAAAAAAAAAATATTGCGTTTGCGAATGTAACCCATGTATTCCAGGTGATCAGAGGTTCACTTGGAATACCATCAGCTGTAGTTTTCCCTACGTTTACGAAGAAATTGTTAAAACGATTAGCAATATCTTTATTCTCACGGTATTTTACATAATTTTGAACAGATTCAATTTTTTTCAGATCGGCGCTATTCGATTTACAGCAAGAATTATCCAGGGGCCAAGTCTTTTTGATGTCACCTTTAAATTGAGTAAACTTGAGCGAGAAGTAGCTTTTTTTATGTCATCTGGTTTGTCTGAATCTGCCATGTTTTTCTCTCGATATTCGCTCTTCGCAAAGAGGGCTAGGAAAACGACGCTTCTTGAAATTTATCACGATGTCTTCAGTGATGTAGAGCTTTCTATATTTCGGTGTAATTGTACGAGTTACAATTGGATAACACTGATTGTATGCGGTCATTATAGTTTCAGTTAACTTTGCTACTGCTTCATCAATGCTCGTTGCATCATTGTGTTGTTGAGAGATGTGCAATGTTGTTATTAATTCTTCTAGAACGGTGCGCATTTCTCCCAAATTTGATTCGTTCACTTTACGATATGAGTAAGTTTCAGCCCGTGACTTGGTGCAAGTGACATAGACAGTTTTCTTAATATGAAAAACTGGAAAATGATCTGATAAGTCAGAAGTTATTATTCCAGTAAGAAAATCAGTTGGGTCTGTCATAAAGATATTGTCGAGCAGCGTAGCAGATTCTGAGAGTATCCGTGTCGGCTTTGTGATGATCGGAAAGAAAGATTTAGACTGACAGACATTGAGGAAATTTGAGATTGGTGCACAGCTTTCAAGTTTTAGTAGATCATAATTGAAGTCACTGCAGATTATTATGGCATTGTATAAAAGAACCTGTTGAACTGCGAGCATGAATAAGAAAACACTTATGTCCTATAAAGTTAATACATAAGACGAAATTACATCGCTTTTTAAAATGTCTCAATTTTAATAAAGATACGGTTTTCCTGTGTCTTTACTGATGCGAATTGGCTTTCCCTTATTTCACATGGCTTGCAAATAGAGTGTCCTGATGTACCTTAGTTCTGACAGTTCACTCTGATACCTGGAGTTCTATGGTAATGATCCTCATTGATCTTCCGGGATCCCTACCGATAATGTTATAAAATTACCCTGCATATACTCCAGTATTCTTATGGTATCAGAGCTCTGAGAATGCTTCCCTTTTCTTTGCTACAGAAAAAGTACTGCCATCACTTCCCTCTAGCTCCAACCGAAACTGATGAACAAATGAGCAGGCATTATGTAAAAATTACTTATTTCTACATCGCTGTGGTTTGCAGTTAAAGTAGCTATGAATGCATGTTTTTTAATTTCTTGGGTTAACATCTTATTCTTATAATGAGATGTCCAGAATAGGAAAACAATATTACAGATGATTTGAGAATACAATGACCTAAAAACGACACGTCCTCAAATGGCAATCCCTCTCTGCATCTATACTGTAATAGTGATAGTTTCATCTTCCTCTCTGGCTAGCAAAAATCTATTCAAATTAGTCATATGCTATATTCACATATTATACATCGTATACAGTTATTATACATGTAACTATTCATGCGAAGGAAATTTCGTACTTGCGCAAAAATATTCGGACAAGCCTGCCCATTCTAGATGTGTGTTGATTTCCAATAAATAAGATTTGGTTCCTAAAACAACTGACAATTACTGGCGAGATTGAGGTCACAACAAATGTTTTGGTGGCCACTGCATGACGGCTGGCATTACTTTATTTTCATTTCATCAGCTCAAGAACATCAAAGTTCAAACGGTAAGAAATACTGTCTAGTTTTGGAGTCGTGAGTCATCCCAGGAAGACGCTGCTATTTTATGCACTCTTCTGTTCCCATAAATGGATAAAATCTTCAATCAAATTTTATGTTTCAACTGAAAAATTTTCGATGGTGTAGCACCTCATCCATTTCAAGAGGTTAAACTATTATTTGAATTTGTTATGATACATCATTCGGCGATTTTGAAACACGCTTAATAACATGAGTGTTCGCTCATTTATTTTGGTTGTAGAACTAAAGGTCACTTTACAGGCCAACTAAATTTAATTTTATTGTTCAGCATTATGTTGGGCAAGCGATTAATTGGGATTTGTCATCATTATCATTTGGTGAAACGCACATAAAAATGAAATTGGGATTTCTGTCTGTCTTCCAGTAGTCAGTAGAAATACAAAGGGACAAACTGGGCGGGTTCTTTTTCAGGAAATGTGTTTAAATATTTCTATGAAGTATTTCCTACTGTCCAGATTCCAAAATCGACACGAAAATTACAAAGAAATAAAGAACTTGTTATTCAAATTAACTGATCTCCTTTGCTGCGAAAGTTATCCCAAAACAACTCCATCATTCTACTACGTCAGAAACGTTATTTATTAATTAACGAGAGGTTGCTAGCAAAATGTAGAGCATGATTACATTCTCGAGTTTCGTGTTTCTTAAACAACTTACTTCTTATATCCCCCACTCGCGACAGATTTCAGCTGGGAATCTTACCGAACTAGAATTAGATGTACCATAAGCACACGCCAATTAAAATGCCACAATGCTCAATTTAGTCAGTGGAACTGGAACACAGTGTATAATTTTAAATTAGATGAGTTAGCTTAATCTAGCCACAATAAAGGTGTTTTAAAGAGAGGAAGGAGAAAGAAACCACTTCGTAGGGAGTTTAAGGGAGCAGGGAATCTATGCACAAGGTCTGTTGCCATATAAGATCCCTTGCACATAGTAACAGAAATGTAGGAAGTTTGTGAAGTTTATAAAACAAAATTAAAATTGAAAAACAATACAGCAGTGAATGGCCCGTAACAAAACAAAAAAAATTCCCACTTAAACATAGAGAAGGCCTACCTTATCCTAGCACTTCACATTTTCCTCCTTGGAACGCCAATTCCAATCGAAACAATAATTGAATCCCCCTAAGGGAGACAGTTTATAAGTATTACAAAGCTTTCAGCAGCCGTTGGAATCGAAAATGCTTTTCTGCTTCATTGTTAATTCGCTATTTTAAGGATAAGCTCACGAATATCTAGTGAGGAAAATTACTCCTACAGTTTAAAATTGGTTCCTAGTTTAATGAAACGTAATTGATTCTGTTTATTTCAGAGAGTTTAGGTGCACCAAATGAGGCGATCTTGTTAACATTGCAATTAAAAGCCACCTCGTGTAACGTAACCAACTTCTTTCAGAGTACTCTACCATTTAAGTGAGCACACTTCTCAACGCCTGACCAGCGTCAGCAGATGAGCACAGCTATGTTTTTGGACTAGAACAGAACGTCTAAAAAACTTCTGTACTAGACTTGCTCTCGCACGTTGTACTAATTTCTCGATACGTGTTCTGAAGAATTGGATATCATCAAGCCGGGCCACTGAAGGCGACTTCAAAATTGTAATTGAACTCTGTACGTTAAGGAGCTAAATTTACAATATTAGAGACTGTTTGCATTTACAGAGAAAACCCAATCAATAAGTGCGCCAGCATGTTAGGCTAAAGTTACTAAAATATTGGCGATTAATGCTTCGTTACAAAACTAAAAATTATATTGATGCTATTTTGATACATTTTCCTCATTTTTGTATGCTTTAAAGAAAGCATACAAAAATGTAGACTTCTGAATACTTTTTTAAATTCTTCCCGATTACAACTAGATGTAATGTTTTGCTTATCCAGCAATAAAGTCAGAACGGACAAAGATTTCTGATTTTATTATGTTGTGCAGAAAAATTTATGAAGTGGTTCTTTTCAACTTCTCTAGGGTTAGATACTGAACTAGGACCAGAGTTTTTGAATTTAAAATTTACTGTACGGCTAACATGCAATAAATTGATCGTGATCAAGAGGGTACATTTATAATTTTTGTACGAATCCGGAAGTTGAAATCTAAATGGTAGGCTTCAGTTTTTAGTTTTCCGTCGATACGGGAATGTTATTCTCACTGTTTTTTATCCTGTGATCACCTGAAAATGTGATACAGAAAAGGTAGAATTTAAGGTCTCACGGTTTCTTAACAGCGACACTATTTTCACATCAGTTAAGAATGATGTGACCAATAAAAGTTGTCTTGCAATGAGGAGCAGCCAGTGAAAGCCACCTTAATTAACAGAAGAGAAGTTTCTCCTCGAGCAAAATGTCCCCTCAGATCATATTCTGTCACTGGGGAGCGAGATCCAAGAAGTCGCGTCATTTTGGTGGTCCATCTCGTCAATCTGGCCCCCAGCCGAGTATCTCATTACTAACATTCGTACCCTGGTTTGCCTTTTTATTCGCTCTAGTTTTTCTTCCTCTTGTCATCCTGCAGCCTGATGAGACAACGACGACAGATGCTGAATGTCCAGCAATATACTTATAGTTCTTAGTACGTAAGGGAAGGATGCTCTAAAACATGTCTTATTTCGTCATGATTTTTTGCTCTCGAAGTACATTCTTCTATGAATTTTTCTCGATTTTACTATAGTCCTGTTTGTGGTTGCGTTTCATTGCAAGTGCTAAAAATATATTAACTAATGGAAATTCATTGGTAAAGGAGCAATAAAGTCACACGCACGAAGACTTACATGCTTTGTGGCGCACGTGAAGAAATTTGGTATAACACTCATTCCGTGTGCATACGTATGTAGATTATTCCTAGGAAAAGAACGTGAATCGCTTTAGAGACGTGATATCTCTGAAGACTTCAGTGGAGAGAAGCGATCGCACTCATAAACTTGAGCGTTCGAACTGTTTCATTAAATAACGATTAGTTGAGCTGTCGAAGGTGTTATAGAAGACGATATAATGACGAACGATCACGCTGTCCCTATAGGTGTGTCGAACGAGATAGCAACTAAAGTAAAGAATAATTATCGATGCATTTCGTCATTATATGATCATGTTGAATTCATTTTCTTTATAATTTCTGAAGGTTTTGCTCATCGTTGTAGGAGAAAGATAATCCCACAGCATTGTAAGGACACATTGCTGCGTAGGATAAAATGAAATGATTTAAAGAGAAGTTAGTGATTGGGGAGTAACTTATTATTAAATTACCTTCCACATCCCTCTCGATCTATTGTTGGAAATAAAATTCTGTAGCCCTTAGTGCCGGGTACTACTAATAAAAGTTTCTTCGTTATTTTACCTTGAATACCGGTCGTGCATCTGGTGTCTGACTGATCGTTCTAGTACTTCATTCAGGAGAAAGTTTCGCAATAGTATTGCCTCTATCCCCTCTACTGAGGAGGCCGTGGCAGCAGCAGTTCAGAACCTGCGATGCCTCAAGAACACATCTGATGCAGCACGGTGCTCACTCCGGCAAAAACGGTCCGAGAGCACTGCATCCTCCAAGCACAATAGCACTTCACTCCTGTATTCTACGCTCAACCGCTCAAAGAGACGCGTCTCGACCAATTTACTCCCGCATTGCACTCGCTCAATTGGCGTCTCAACAGAGGCAGCTATACGCGTCATAGTTCGACACTACTGGAATAATGACTCTTCTCTGCGTTCTGAGTTTGGTGATGCTCTGGAACCTTCTACTTTACTAATAAGCGAAACAACGTGGAAGTTGTATCGTCGGTGTATACTACACGCCTGAAGAAGGAAGAAAGTATCTGGGATCACGTTTTTATTTTAAGGCTACCTGATTGCTACAAAGATCGCATGGGGAAGGCGGAGAAATTTCCGTGATGCCTTGGAAGTGTATTCTAATTAATTCCCGTAAAATGTGTTCTACCTAAGCAGAAATGAACATGTGTAAGAAATATGAACTTAAGCGCGCAGCATTCCAGGAAAATTTAGAAATGTATGAATGATTTTGAAACAACTATCGAGTGCTGTATAGTTGTTAGCTTGAGGTTCTGTGTCCATAACAAAGATGTTCTCATAAAGGAAAAACAAGAGGCCATTTAGTAGGGACTGGGGGAAAGTGGAATCTATGCTCAAGGTGTGTGCCCTAACAGTATACTTTGCTCATAGAAACATCAAATTAGGACAGAAGAGGAAGAAAATAAATTAAAGATAGCGAAGAAGGGCATAAAAACTGAAAGATGTAAAGTGGGCACGAAATATAGAAGCCCCGAAGGCCTGTCGATAGCTGAGTTATCATGACAAGATCTCCCCCGGGGGCGCCATTCCTCTGAGTACAAGATAGACTAACCTAACTAATCTGAACTCATGCCTCCTCTGGGGTAACGTTTGCGGTAAAATCAATGTATTATTGAGGCAAAATACATCCCTTGTGACGCAAAGAATATCAAGCGAGAGGCCAAATGAATTCATTATCCGTCATATATGACGAAAGGTGCATTGAAATCAGTCAATGACTCTACAAAAAAATTGACGGGCCCTGAAAAAGAAAGGTAGCAATTTGATAATTTAAAATGGCTCTAGAGTCAAGGATGCCCGACGGTGAATGATACACGTTTACCTCTCCTACTCATTACCACTTGGAGAGCACCCAACACACGCTTCTGTAAACTATTCTTGCGAAAAGATAACCCAAAATCAACATCGTTAACAGTCTTTGAAATGAACAATCTAAATATAACAATATCGCAGGCTTTAAGAAAAACTTGAACTTTTCATAACTACTAAAGAACACTTGTCTTTAATACTGTTCCAGAATCTCACGTTCTATTCTTCGTCATAAGTTGTCTGCCTAGCATTCAGAAATTAATTAGCAAAGATTTTGATGGAAATAAGAACCCTTATCCTAAAGTGATAGCCTTTGCTAGCAAACCAGAAAGTCAGCTGCGAGTGCCATTTCTTTGTTAGTTCTTGCCTGAAACCAGAGATACGAGTACGTGTATGAGCATTGCGATAAAAGCTCACAAATCGAGTAACACCAGACCAGAGCCCAAATACTCGCTAGTGACATGATACCTGAGCAAACTTAGCAACACGCCACCTCACGCTGCTCGAAAAATCGAAAATATTTTGAGAAATTCAGCGGATCGAAGTGATGGAAAACTCTGCGTAAGAAAGTTCTCAATTTGCCTCGCTACAGCCGGTCTAGGTACACAACTCAATATTTTCACAGCAGGTATTTTAGCAATCCGATCCGGGTGGCAAACAAGGCGAAATTTCGCGTATCAAAGAAAGAAAAGTGACTAGGTGAAGGGGGTACAACGCATGATGGCGAATTTGATGGCTAATAGGCTATTCGTTTCAAAATAGCAGATAAAAATATCCCGCGTTTCCTTCTACCATGTGTAGAGTAACGAATCTTCACTTTAAAGCACAGGAAAAGAGCTTTGGAGTGATGTAATGTTAATCGTTGAACTCCATTGGCACTACGGTCGAAGTTTGCTTTCCGAATTTTTCAAAAATATTTCTAAACGAGAATATTCAAAAATTTCTCATAAAATTATTAAAGTAGTAGGTATTTTACATTTAAGCACGCAACCAAAATCATTCTTTTAAGCAGTGAAACGTTACCAAGCTAATGATCGATAATTTTTTGATGAATCAGGAGTCACTGCGTATCATTGGAATATTTTATCAAAATATTATTTATCGTTGTCATCGGTAAACAACATAAAAGTTCAATGGCATCATTGGAGAATTATGGGACTTATTAAAACTAATCTGACATTTCGGTATTGTGCCCAGCGTGCAGCATCTTATCGAGTAGAATCCTTAATGGTCCATCCAAAATTATGGTGCGAGTGAAAATTTTGTTCTTAGAAAAGAAATCATACACTATGCAATGGAACACATCAAATGAAACTTCGCGGATCTAACAAGCTTGAAGTGTGCTGTTTATTTTCTTCCTAAGCTGTGTTGCACCCAGAGAACTCTTTAGTTTCCCCAGCCGTTACTAAGGATGCATAACTAAAGAAGCTCTACTCGAGCACTGGTGCATCAAATTGAGAAAGTTAACACTCGTTTGATTTGACCGTGAAGGATCTCTCTCATAAGGACTGAGCTATTTGCTCCCCACTTATTTTAAGTACATAAGTGCGCCTGAAGAACCGTCGTTTGTATTAAATAATCATTACTAATTTTTATCAGCATCATCAATTTGTTGATAAGATCTGAAACGTTTTTAAAAAATGTTTTCAATAATGGGTGGTTTGTAAATTGAGTCGTTGAGGAATCTATAATAACTCCCACAATATCGGACGGACTTTAAAAAAAGCCAAGCTTTTATACAATTAAGAGAAATACTAGTTTGAATTTGATTACTTTTGAGCCCAATGTTCTTCCTAACCCGCCCCCCCAGAGCGCAGTCAAGAATCAACCCAATTACGCAGGCTGTTTATTCCGGCGCTAGGGAGATCTGGTTCAATTCGCTGGATTTCTACCTCAATGGGTGTCTTGAGTTGGTGTTGATTTACAGACTTTTCATGATAAACTTTTCCTTTAAGAACCCAGAAGGAAAAGATCCAAGAATGATAAATCCGAGGACTGAGCTGGCCATTCAACATCGCCAAATCTTGAGTTTTTTTCCAGAAAATGTTATTAAAATCCTTCTGACATAGTGGGGGTTAAGGAAGATACTTATAGAACTCATACTAAAAAATCATCTAGTACAACTCGCGGAGAACATTTGCAATAAAAGAGATTCACAAAATTTCGATTTAATAATAACGCAACTAATGATAGACCGACAAAGGACAAATGTTACCAAAGTGATTGGGATGGCTGGCTTGTGCAAAGAAGAAATTCATCTCCCTGGACTCCTGAACAAAGCATATGGTTTCCGCCTTTAGTTCACAACTGACCCTGAGGTTGAGCTTACAAGTTCTTAATATACGAATCACAGTTGTACTGGCAGTAGAGTCAGATTTTGCATTTTTCCAGTTTTGTATCGGCTATCTTGATCAATTATGAATCCTTGGAAAGAGACTCGTTTATTTGGTTCCATGAACCTGCAATTAAGTGCCTCGCAATTTTTGCTCGTAGCATCATAAAGAAACAGTCAGTAAGAAATATACGTATTGATGGGGACATCATTTGTGTCTTTGTGCGCTTGCGGTGAATAGTTCATTATTGGCAACACGCGCGCTCGAGCGCACAAACATATTGTGCTCGTAAAAATTAGGTCTTACCACAGTAGCATTCTACGGGAAATTGTGAATAAATTTTGACCGCCGTCCTACAGACGTGCTATAAATTTCGAGTTTTGTATCTTCATTAGTTTTTTGTGCACTTTTCAAGGAAATTTACGTTCAAGATAATAACTATGATTGAAAATTCCTATAATTGGTAAACTTCGACAAAACTTCATGACTGTCAATAGAACCTGATTAGGTACATCACGTTTGCGTAGCAACTTTAAAAGGAATGATACAGCAAAGAAGTATTTTAAAAACATTTAGTTCGAACGTTTCGAGCACTAGGCTCATTCTCAACGAGATCTGCAAATACAAAGACACAACATAAGCACAGTTCACAAAGAAAAATTCATTTATTGACAGGCTTAAGGAGAATAGCAGAATGGACAGCAATGAAATAGGAAGGCGGTGGTCAAGGCTTCTAACACTTACTACGCTGATGCTACTCAGAAACACGGACAAAATCACTTTGTATGGATCACAAAATCACAAATCACACGGACAAAATCACTGCTGGAAATCACTTTGTACAACCCGTTCTTTGTTTTTAACGGATCTCTCTACAAACAAATAGAAGGTCTAGGAATGGGCTTACCCCTTTGTCCTACATTTGCTAAGATATTCATGTGTTTTTATGAAACTATTTGGCTAGAAAACTGTCCGAGTTTCCGTCCAATTTTTTACAAGCGTTATGTTGACGACACTTTTGTTCTTTTTAAACAAGCATCTGACATGTAATTGTTCCTCCATTACCTAAATGCTCAACATCCTAATATTAAATTTACTTTTGAATCTGAATGCGCAAACCGTTTTAATTTTCTTGATGTCTGTGTGTACCGTTCCCATAACAAATTTTGTACTTCTGTGTATCGAAAGCAAACTTTCACTGGTCTGGGCTCAAGTTTTTTTAATTTCTGTTCAAAGCGGTTTAAAATCAATAGCTCATCAACACTTGTGTCACGCGCTTATAAAGTATGTTCCAACTTTGACGATCTTCATCATGAATTTATGTTTCTGAAATCCTATTTCGTTTCAAATGGGTTTCCATCAAATTTAATCTCCTGATCAATTGGTAAATTCCTATCGAATGTTTATGACCCTTCTCCTGCTTCTAATCAAACTGCTTCTCAAGTCTATTGTTTTTTTCCATACTTCGGTTATCAGTCAGAAAAATTAAAACTAGAAATCACTAATCTCATTTCTAAGTATTTTCCTGAAGTTTCCTTACGCATTATACTGGTTAATAAACGTAAAATTAGTTCATTTTTTTTATTCAAAGATGAACTTCCTAAAAGCATGCGATTTTCCGTCGTCTATGATTTCCGTTGTGCGCACTGCGCATCGCAGGACGTTGGTTCAACCCAGCGAGCACTGTATATACGGATAGCTGAGCATGCTGGACGGAGTCATCGTACTGGTCGGATATTAGGTTCTCCGTCTCATTCTAGCATAAGGGAGCACTGCAATGCCTCATGTGATCAAGTCATTAACAGGGATCAATTTAAAATCCTGGATTCATGTTCAGCGAGTTTTGACCTCCGAATATAAGAGTCATTGTATATACATGCATAAGTTAAAACCTCCATTAAATGACATGCAGAGCTCATTTCAACTAAAAATTGTAAACCGCTAACTTTTGTCCATGTTTCTGAAAAGCGTCAGCGTAGTAAGTGTTAGAAACCTTGACCACCGCCTTCCTATTTCATTGCTTTCCATTTTGCTATTCTCCTTTAGCCTGTCAATATATGAATTTTTCTTTGTGAACTGTGCTTATGTTGTGTCTTTGTATTTGCAGATCTCGTTGAGAATGAGCCTAGTGCTCGAAACGTTCGAACTAAATGTTTTTAAAATACTTCTTTGCTGTATCATTCCTTTCAATAGAACCTCTCGATCGTATCCTCTCAAGAAATTGACGTAAATGACGTTATAAGAGTCATGCACCCTGACTCCATCGCTAATGCATTCATTTGACCTACTCCACTCATGTTACCAGGAAGCCGGGCTTCAGTTGTGAAACATCAGTAAGGCATTTGATGAATTTTTGCCTTTTTATCCTGAAACAAGTTCATTTTCATTGATTAAATGTTGAATATGTGTTTCCTAATATAAGCGTTAATCTACCTTAATGAGAAACTTTCACACTCAATAAAGAGACATAGTTTCAGGCACAAATTACGGGTCATAAATCGGAATGATTGTCTTCCCACAGTCAGCATGCAATAACGCCGGTATTGAAGCGATCAGATTTGATCTTCAGGATACTGAGCTCAGACTGGACGCAAGTACATTCTTGTTATGGCTCCCTATCTTTACGGTCCATTACTCCACTGGTGCATCAACGTGACTGTGTCACTTTTATTGTTAATTAATTAACAGATCGTATAAGACTAAATTTGCTTTTACAGGTCTCTCACGATAGACCACTTTTTCACTAAGAGGACAGTGGCATGCAAAAAACGAGTAATTTCAGCCCTGAAAGTGAAAATGACAAAATGATTTGGAAACCAAAGTGATTGACAGAGGTATATTTTCCTGGTTTGGTGCATAGAAACTCATTCTTAGCGCGACGAATGAAGTACAGCACAGTAAAATTTACTAGATAGTATTTAGTGTTGAAGAATGCTGCTCAATCTTCCAGAGGAATTTCTGCCGAGTGCTCGCTGATTCCGCGGAATTTCAAAAAAACAGATTTCACAGAAACGGATTTACGAGCTCATGCGAAAGGAATTTAGATTCGCATCCTGAAGAATAATTGCCGAGCGTTACCGGCCGAGCATCACGCAGGAGTTACGAGTGGCGGGCTTTATCTGCTGACGATGCAGCGATCGCAGCGCCATCGTCCAAGATCCTGTGAGTCCAGTGGTGGGCACGATAACGAAAAAACGTTATCGCGATAATCGATAAATCGATAACGAAAACCTTATCGGCGATAACCGAAAATCGATAATTGGAGAAAAATTTATCGCCGATTATCGATAACCGATAAATCGATAAATCCAAAATTCCGATACTAGCGATAACGATATTGGTTGTCAGATGTCCCAGTCCACATGAGGCCACACTTTTGATCAAAAAGGCCACAAAAGAGGCCAACCTTATTATACCATAACACGTACATCCAACACGTATAGTAATAATATTATTGTCCCGAACTCGTTCCGCCCCGTCATGTCGAATTCCAGCGGGAACAACTGAAATTATCGATTATCGATAGTTTGGAACCAAAAGTATCGGCGATACCGATAAATCGATTACTCGGGAAAAAATTATCGGAAAACCGATAACCCGAAATCGTTATCGCGATAAAGTATCGCGATAATTTATCGCGATAACGCCCAGCTTTGCCTGTGACAGCGGCAGGCGCTACCGAGAGAAGAGCGGCTACGATTACATTGAGAGTTAACATGCATGTCTGGAAGAAAATGCCGTAAAATTTCAATAAATGGGTACCAAAAACACCAGGAGAAAATTGAATACTAAGTAGATCAATTAGTATTAGTCATATTCTGAGTTCAAAATAAATTTATGGGTCCTCATTTCAATGATGTAAAGTTAGAATAGCAATGAAGGCATCACTTTAGCACACCAACCGCCGGTAAAAAAACGAATACCATCCACAGAACGTTAGTACGAGTTTGATTTGACCGTGAAGGACCTCTCTCATAAGGAAATTGATCAATCAACGTCGAAATGGCTGCAATATTTCATCGATACTACCAGGTTGAGGAAAAAATTAATCCCGTATGTAACATATTTTCAGCCACGAAAACACTTAAATGGTGATGAAAATAATTTTTTCAAACAAAATTTTGTGCGAGCAACAATTTTGAAAACCTTGTGAATATAACTATTACGGCTACTAGCACTGAAAAGAATCTTGGTCAGGTGGTTGTTACGAGTATGAAGCCGCCATTCAAGCAAAAGTACCTCGTAACTTGAGGCAATTCACGATCGACTGCTTGGAAAAGTAAAGCCCTACAACAAAAAATGGCGTTCCAGCCAATGAACGGTAGATAACAATTATTGGACAGTAGGAACCACGAGGGCTTATTTATACAAGTGGGGCTGAGTCGATACAAGTGGGGCTGAGTCGATTATCCAGTCCCTCGTATTTTACTTTAGTTGAGGGCCCCGGCCACTGAACGCCTGGAGTGATCTGAATCTCTCTGGAGTGCTTGCAGCTCTAATGGCACCGAGGTGTTGTGGCGCTCCTTCCGAGGAGCTCATTTCCAGCAGGCCGTGCTTTGTGGTGGAGACTTTTTCTGTACTTCGGTGTCCTCAGATTTGGCGACAGTAAAGTGTTCAGCTTGAAACTTGACGGTTAGCGGTCACGCACACTGATACTCCTGTGTCAAAAATAAGCACTAATTAGATGAGAAGAAAGTATACATCTGAACTCTAATATAAACCATGAGACGTCAGTTAATGGTTAACAGTTAAATTACAGTTAGGAAATAATTTTCTACAGAATAACCGGCTTATATTACTATACAAGGGTCAAATTTTGGATGTTCAGTTAGAATATTGATCACACAACGCCCATCTACGCAGCAAACTCGGGTGGCGTACACTGAGGCTCAGCTCTGAGCACCACGCAACAGAGTTGAAGACAGCCTCACGTGAGCGTCGTGGAGCACTCACGGTACGAGTGTCGCTTGAGCTGTTACAGAGTTCCTCAGCAATACCATAATGCTAACGACAAAGTTCCGAGATTCTCCAGACTGTTGCAAAAAAGCCTTAGTGAGTTTGTCCGCTAAGAAATTTTCTAGTTCTGTCGCTTCCGAGATACCAAGTTGCTGTTCCATGGCTAGGTGTTCAAGTTTTACCGTCACACTCTGTCCAAAGTTCGAATGTTATATCGTATTTATGGATTCTTTTACCTTTTCGTTCATTTTCGAGC
This sequence comes from Platorchestia sp. MABIK, assembly GCA_014220935.1. Taxonomy (NCBI): domain Eukaryota; kingdom Metazoa; phylum Arthropoda; class Malacostraca; order Amphipoda; family Talitridae; genus Platorchestia; species Platorchestia sp. MABIK. The sequence goes on from JACJUY010003540.1 coordinate 52,098, forward strand.
TTTGATATTTTTCATGTAAAGTACTTACCAGATGCTAAAAATTTGAGCAAGAAAGGTTGCTTCAGGAGTTACACAAGGCAGGCAAATCTGCATCGAAGATTCAGACATCAAATGTAAACAGAACGCTTGTTTGGAGAACATTTAAGTGACTCAAAGAGACAGGAAATGTTACGAATAGGCCTGTTTATGGTCGCCCTCGCATTGCCAGAATATCAAAGTAGAATCGAACAGAGAGATGCTCAACAGAAATAAAAAGATCCCTCGAATATCTGGCCAAAGAAGTCGGTGAGTCCATTTGGGTCTTGTTGACATATTTCACCAAGACTTGAAGACCACTCCGGACAAACATTTGAATGAGTAACCCCCATCTTCTAGTGCATTGGACAAACGCTAGGCGAAAGCTGAAACTCTGAATTCTCACAACCATCAAGGCACACTCCTCAACATCGTCTTCAGCGTTACGAAAAAAATTGAAGGACAAAGAAAAAAACTCTCAAAATGATTGATTTAAATCAAATTCTGGCGATAATATAACTAGATCGAATGATTTGTTTGTTAGCGATAATACTACTCGGAGATAAGGTGAGTCTTCGGTGATTGTGTGGGCAGCTGTAACTAAAACAGGAAAAAGTTATTTCATTTTGTTGATTAAGGGATCAAAACCAAGAAAAAACTTACGGAATCTTCATTTGAGAAGAATCACCTGGGCTAAAAAGGCCTTCAAAACACGCTAATGGTCCTTTTATCCTTCCAGCAAGATTCAGCACCCTCTCATACAGCGAATAAATCATATGAGTGGAGAGTATTCAATGTTTCCCACTTCATTTCAACAGAATAGCAACCTCCTTCAAAAGCAGATTTGAATACTCTCGATTACAGCATCCAGTTCATACTAGCAAGGAAGGTGTCATGAACGCATCATTTAAGTTTTTATGCTCTTAATGCAAAATTCACCATTGAATGGATTGAAATATTTAAAAAAGTATTGCGTGTAGATATTTTTCTAAACTTTCCCTATATACAGTGTGTCTTATCGGAATAGGAGGCCTAACTAATGAAATGTAGGAATATTCAATTTATACTCGGTCTGTCACTAGTTCATTTTTCCGATTCCTTTCCTATTCATCGTTTTTCTTCGAAAACAAAGAAAAGTTTGCAGCACTAATTATTTAGCACCCTGTATTATCGCAAAACTTTCTCCATTCTATCAAAAAGTTGGCTCAGCGCTGTTAGTAATTGACTGTTTTATAACGCATACTGACGTTGTCGGCAGGAAGATCTAGATTATTTGAGAGACTCACTTACAGATAATTATTCTCCCGTAAACTAAGTCTTGTTGAGTTATAGTGTTAAAGAACATTATTGTTCGACAGAATACTTCCAAACTAATCTTAATATTCTATAATACTTCGATACTGTTGTTCAGTCATACGCGTAGAAGACAATCGTGCACGTGACACAAATGCTTTAACAACATGGATCTACGAACTCACTCTGGTGGAGGAATTATTAGCGGTTGTGACAAGGTTTACAACCGCCACCCTCTCTCAAGAACTCAAAACTTTTGAGATGCAAAATATTTGATGCCTGTGTCCGATGAGATTCGTGCGACTAGAACTTAACAGCTCTGACATAGTTAGGAACGCGCCCCGAAATACAAATATCACACAAAACTTCAAATCCATCATTTCCAAACTTGATAAATTGTAATAGGGTGCATAAGTTGCTCCACTATCCGAAAAAAAATTAGTTTCTGAAGAACATTGGATCAGTGTTAGGGAAGATGGAAAGTGGCTAATGATGACACAATTACGATTGGGCTCCTTGTTGAGTTCCCTGAGAAAAAAAATAGACGTCCTCACTGTGCTGCAATCGGCAGGAGTGCGATCAAGTAAAGTGGTTTCCGTTCGAAGCAAATGAGCTCCCATCGAGCCAGCGACTACCTCTGCAGTTGGCTTTATTGCCTCGAGAGAAGAAGTTTCCTCGCGAAGCTTGCTAGCCAGACGCCGTCCAAATGAAGCACGCAGCCAAGCAATACTTTAATCATTTGCAGAAGGGCAGGACACGCAGTGACGCTTAAACTAATTTTAGAGGTATGTTCAACATGTTCTCATATGACAGAAAATTTGCGTAATTGCCAACAAACCTGATACACGTACAAGGAGGCATTTTGAAATCAACTACCTTAGTATGCGAGACGGTCGTTCTTTAGTCTACTTCCTGTTAACTTAGATTAGCTGTATTGCTTCAAAAGTTGCAGGAAGCCAACAATCAGCCTTCATCCTGAGGCGTTCATCATATTCAAGTGATGAAGATTAAGAACGTCGTAAGTCGAGCTGCACTTAATTTAATACCTAAATTGATTGATACACCTCATATCAAAATTTAGTCGCTCTTAGATATCTCCTGGAGCTCGGGCTTGAGGAACATGTAAGGCCTTGAAACAAATAAGGGTGATGCACAAGGGTTACAGAATTGAAGATTAGCCGGCTAATATAAGCATATTTTTTACTCTGCTTGCACCAGAAATGTTTCCAAGTCACCAGCAAAAAGACAGGTCTTTCTGCAAAGTGGGACACTTATCCTTCACTCCGTTGAAAAGCAAACAACACGTTTCTTGAAAACGATACTCAACGAAGAACAGCCAGTAGCGAAAAAGTTTGAATAGGCCTTAAAAAGTATGGAATACAATTTCTGAAATTCTCAGACTGTTGCCGAGCTACTCCTGTGTGACGGACAGGACAGGTGTGGAACAAAACTGTGAGGAGTTAATTGTGTGAAGCGTAAATAAAGTTGTAAAGAAACAAGAACGCTCCTGGTCCCGAAGTAAGGCTTTAATTAACATTAATTGGCTCGCATCAAATTAAAAAGAAGAAAGGAAAATGCGGGTAATTAATTGCTCAAAAGGCTCCATAGCACACTGGAACTGAATATCGGCCCCTCGTCCGGAACTTTATATCAAACACACTGGAACTTTATATCGAACAAAACCCTTAAGAAACATAGTCAGTGTGAAGTTAATCAGCCTTGCATTGTGTCAAACGAAATAATTTTCTAGAAATTCTAACAATTTTCTGAAAAATAATCTATAGTGGAAAAATGTACGCCTCCGTTGAATTAAACACCTACTGATACTCATAATCGGATCACTCATCTCAAGGTAAAAACCAAGATTGTATCACAAAAATACGTTTTTAAAACAAGCATTTGATGAGGTGGCCATCAAGTTTTAACAAAACTCAAAGCATTGAGGAGAGAAAAAAAGTGGTAGATCGACGAAACACAGATGCACGCGCAACCGTCTAGAAAACAAGTCCGCCACCTGAAAAATCTCCCTCGTAACTTGCAAAATACAATTAAAATAGTACAAAAGTTCAGATTGGGGGCTGGGGTTTTAGCGAGCGAAAAATTTGATGGCTCAAACCACCACGGCAGTCATAGAGTCCTACGATCCTCTACGATGACGAACCTGTAGGTCAGGTAGTGCAGCAGCTCTGCCCTCAGCCCCGTAGGTGATCTGACCACGAGTATATCGTTCAGCGCACTCGAGATGGAGCAAGATAAAAGGGTAAAATGAATGTCTCCAATAATGGAACGAAAATGTTGTTAATGAAAAACCTGGCATGCATTATATAGAGTCCAACGAAACTGTTTCTGCGTGGTTATTTTCAAGACATGGGAAAAAATGTCACAAGCAAAAAAATGTTTTGCGCAAGATAAAATTCACTGAAAAGGTTCACATGAGAACTCCGTCTCTGAATATTGCTTCACTGTATTAGATGAATATGACAAGATCTGCAAACAAGAGCAAGAAATATTTATCATTTCACGTTGCGTTGTGTACCTGCAGCAGGGTTGAATTATTGGTTTCTTAAGAGCAGCACTTCTCAACTCAAAAGATTAGATTATTAGTTAATTTAAGCCTCCCTATCCGCAACAAATACGATCCAAAGAGAGGAAGGAGGAAGACACCACTTAGGATGAAGTTAAGGAAACGCGGAATCTATGCAGAAAGGGTATAGAAACAGGAGGTTGAGAAAGAAGATTATGAAACAAGAATAAAGTTGAAGAAGAAAGTAGTAGGTGTTGAAAAACAGGACAGCAGTGAACCGAAAAACGGTGGTCCTTAACATAACAAAAACAGTTTATTTCAACAAAAATAAGATCTACCTACTCACTCTCAGCTCGGGCCCTCACACATTTTACTCCTGGTAGTGCTAATTCTCATAGATAGAAGAGTTGTATCCCCCTGAGGGGCCGCAACTCAATATTCAACAAGTGCATGTATACTAAAGTAGCAGAGAATTTATGCTAATCATTGGACTTTCAATTGTTAATTTGGAGGCTGAAAACTGCTCATGAGCTTTTCACATTTAATGCTGTAAAATTATCATAAGTGCAGGCGCTGTTTTAAGTCTTGCGAAACTCTCATATTCAGGGTTTGAATCGATCTCAATAATACCTGCCATTAAAAAGAATGAAATAAAGAAGATAGCGATGTTTTAGCACGGAAATGGAAAAAGGCGAGCGACGGAGCAGAATCTCACATGTATATCGACAAATCAAAGCCCAGTCAATGTTAAACTCAACTGCAAAGCATGTACATAGTTAAACATACCATCAACTTCGCTGTAGATCGTTATAAGGACCTCACCGAAAATCGCACCAACGAGCTACTGGCTCATCATACAAAATTTCCGCGCATAAGCCTCCCAATACCCAATAATAGAGGATGGAGGCGACCCAGCTGTGCACTGCACCTTTTGGCGTATGTAAATACTCTCAGATGCGTCGCTAAAAAATGAAAGGGATGTCAATATTTCCAGTATCAGACAGTTTACCACCTCAAATAGGGTACTTGGGGCCTTCATACAGCTAGTTCCTCTATTAACATAATGTGCAAGTATCCGATCTAGCCCTGAAGCGCTATGTTAATATGATCACCGAAATGAAATTTACGGCCTCCGTCTCCCGAGCAATTTTCTGTCCCGTATTTTTTGGCACGCAATGTTCTCGCTCATCAGAGCCTGGTGCTCAATTGTGCCGAGCATGGAGATCAGTTAGCGCAGTTACTAGACGTATTCCTCAATAAGATTAGGAATGGCCCTTACATTACTACGTGTTTACATGCTTACTCATATAAATGTAGTGTTCAATTAGTTATAGCTGTATAAATTAAGGAAACCTCATGAGCTGTTTAATGAGGTAAGTCAGTTGAAGGTATTTTTTGATACGAGTAATTTTTGGAGCATCTAAAAGGCTGCTTAACTACAAAGGAAAAAAAAATAAAAGAATGTTCAATGCGTGAACACGGGAAAGCTGATGGGCTATTTGCTGGTTCCGACAAGGAGGAAAAGCTGAATATCATCGTGATTGCTTTCAACCCATCAATGCTGTGCGTTTGAATTAACATACACTTGGACATTCAACAGTGATCAAAATGTCTGTCGCAAAAATAACTATTATGCATTGAGGTATACTGCAGTCAATGATGTTTTTGGTACCATGTTTTTACCAATCAAACAGGAGCCAAAATATCGTTCCACGAAAACGTTTGCTATTTTGACGTTTCAAAATTTTTGAGCCAGTAGCAAAATTGGCGTACAGTGTTCAGAATGGAACCAATAGCGTTCGTAATACTGAAAATGTGAGAACTTGTGTTCGCACATTTGCGAGCAATAGTGTTCGCCATAATGATCTTCGCTCTGTGCGAAGTTGAGGATCCATCCCGAAGGTAATTACAAAGTCTGGGTGAGAAGAGTCGCTGTTCTGAGCATGAGAGGCAGAGAAGTGTTTCTTTTTATTCAGCTCTATAGATTTTGTTGTGATGATGTAGAGGAGCATTGCGCAGTCGCGTCTCAGCACGACTAGCATGGATAAATTCAGCGGACGAAGTTCAAATTTTAAGTTAGTCATTGTCTCAAAAATCAGAACCCAAATGATCGCAAAGAAAATATAAACATATTTTACTTCAGTAGTTATAGTCTATTATATGGCACAATTAAATCAGAATTAAACATTAAAACTCCTTTTACGCTGTTTGTGTAACTTTGCGACAGTAAAAAGTATCATGCCATATCATATATTAAAGCATAATTACCATAAATTATCCAAGTATAGATTTAGATTCTCAAGGTCGAGAAAACAAATCGCCAAACGTGACTGACAGGGAAGTTATACTTAGCGCAATGAAATAAAAAGCGTTTTCTGCTAAAAGAGGCATTTATATAATTTACTTTTCTAAACACACTAAGTTGCAACTAAATTTAGTGTGCCTTAAGGAACTCTTATAGGTAGAGCAATTCTTTTATTCGAATCTTTAGCCCTCGACTACATCCTACCTGAAAAACATAAAATCTCGTACATGAACGTAAGGTTAAAATGCGTAGTTACGATGAAATATTCGGACATTCAAGGGAGTGTAATGAAAAAACTGAACACCCAACGAAGAAACCACAATTTGATGCAACTGAAGCGACAGAACGAAGCAACTTCTTAGCAGACCCATATTTTGCGCTCAGAAGCTGCTTGGAAAATATAAGAGTTTTATTAATTACTGGGATATCGCTTAACAACTTAATGGCCAAAGCGAAATATGATAGCCTGTCTCCACCTCGTCATGTTGAGTGGGGCTGGGAGCAGCGTTCCAGCGTACGCCACCCGAGTTTTCCGCGGAGATGGACGTTGTATGATTTATATTGCATCTGAAAATTCAAAATTAGATCTTTGTTAGATATTTAAGCCAGTTATTCTGTAGAAAATTATAACCTAACTGCAATTTAATTTTTAAGCATTAATTAACTGACGTCTCATGGTTTACATTAGAGTACACAAATGTACTCTCTTTTTATTTAATTAGTTTTTTTTGACAGAAGAGTATCAGTGTGCGTGACCGCTAACCGTCAAGTTTCAAGCTGAACACTTTACTGTTGCCAAATCTGGGGAAACCGAAGTGCAGAAAAAGTCTCCTCCACAAACACAAAGCACTGCCAGCTGGAAATGAGCTCCTCGTAGGAGCGCCACAACACCTCGGTGCCATTAGAGCTGCACGCACTCCAGAGGGATTCAGATCACTCCAGGCGTTCAGCGGCCGAGGCCCTCAACTAAACCCTGATCGGAGATGCTAGGGACTGAACAATCAACTCAGCCCCATTTGTTGGAGCTGCACGTTCATTTATAACTCGAAAATACAAAAACAACTCAGGTCTTGCCATTGAAACTGCAAGGCTCTTTTTTCCTGAACTAAATCAGCCCTCGTGGTTACAACTGTCTAATAATTACTATTTACTATTCATTAGCTGCAATGCCAGGTTTTGTTGTAAGGCTTTACTTTTCCAAGCAGTCGATATTGAATTGCCTTTAAGTTAGGAAGTACTTTTGCTTGAAGGGCGGCCTCACACTCGTAACAACCACCACCAGACCGGGATTATGTCAAGTGCCAGTAACCGTAAGCGTTGTATTCTAAAGGTATTTGAAATTTTTCTTGTATAAAATTTCGTTTGAATATACAGCATTAACTCGCATTTAAGCGTTTTCGTGACTGAAAATACGGCTCATATGGAATAAATTAATTGCTAAACTTGAAAGAATCGCTGAAAAATTGTTGCTATTCTGCCGTCAATTGATTAATTTCCTGATGAGATAGATCCTTCACTGTCAAATTATTTGAATATTAACATTCTTAGGATGGTACTTGTTTCCCGGCTATTGGTGTATTAAATTGATGCCTTCACTGTTATTCTGAATTCAATGTTCTTATTTTATTGATACAAAGAGCCTAAAATTTATCTTGAACGCAGAATATGACCATGTTTAAATGAGCTACTTAGTTTTCAGATTTCTCCTTCTGTCATCAGTATCCATTTAATGAGTTTTTAACTCATTTTCTGCAGGACGTGAATGTTAGTTATCAATATAATTGTGTCTGCTCTTTAATTCGTAGTGCCTGCCATTATCGTTAGTTGATGACGGACGATGGCGGCGGCGATCCCTGCGTCGTCAGCAGTGTAAGTCTGCCACTCGTAAGTCCTGCGCTGCCGCTGCTTGTTTTGCTCGGCAATAATTCTTCCAGATGCGAATCTAAATTCCTCTCCCATGAGCTCGTAAATCCACTTTTGTAAAATTTGTTTATTCAAAATTCTACGGAAGCAGCGTGCACTTGGCTGAAATTCCTCTGGAAGATTTAGTCGAGTCCATCAACATTGAATGCTTGTACAATAATAGATCTTACTTTACTTTACTTGTACTTTGTCACGCAAAGAGTGGATTTCTATACATCAAGTGTAACAAATATAGCTTTTTCAATCACTACCCCAAGAAGAGCGTCTTGCCGTTTACACTTTCAGTACATAGTCTCGGTAACAACTTGAGAGAAGCAAAGCACGACGACTAGATAACTAACTTGCGGGGATTCAGACTTCAGTTCTTCAGGACGGCTAAACGATTTATTGGGAGTGGACCAGCGTAGCGTTCCACTGCTACGTAATTACTGAAACACCTCAGTATATGACGGGACGAAGATAGTTATACTTGTGTGCATTGTTTTCACATTTTCCTGTTTTGATGGAAAATGAGAAGCGAAATTATAATTTCGTCTGGAATTAGGTCTCAAATTAAGTACTAAGTCCACATGCACAAATATGCAAAAAATCATTTGAAAATTACTTATATGCTTAAATTGAGATGGGAATTTTTTGGGTTACAAACAATAGACTAGTTTAGGTAAGTTAATTTCGGCCTCCAAGATTGCGTGCCACAGGGAGAAATATGGAAGCACTATTTAGTTCGGAGATCAGGGTACACTAATTCATGCATAATGTGTGTTCCCTCAGAAGCCACAAAAACAGTAAATTGAGAAAGAATTTCATGAAACCAAATGAAAGAGGAAGATAAAAGTCAGAAGTGCTGAAAATTGGACAGCATTTAAACTGGAAGAAAGACGGCCACTATTAAAGTAACAACTTATTCTATTTACAATGTATCACCTAACCTCCAGTTCAGGAGGTTGGCACATGTAAATGACTGGGGAGCTATATTTATAACTTTGTATAATGAAGAAAACAGTGTTATCTATTATAAGAGGCACCTATATAAATTTCATATCTCAACAAACGAACATTCAACTCAACTTCACGAGTTCGTGAAGGGATCAGCTACGTTATCTCATTGCACACCGACCATGTCACGAGCGAATAAAACAGTGGCGTGATCATTTGTAACAAAACAATTTCGGCGGATTGCTCGGCGTTACTAGAGCGTGAGGCCTACAGCCATATATCGCCTACCCAGGTGCAGTTTGAAATGTACAAATTAAGTGTTTATCGCTAAACTAAATTTATGGGAGTGAGTAACATACTTTAGTAACCTAACCTCACGCTATAGTATTAGCTAGAGGTAGATCTCATGCTATAGTGAGGTAGACCTCACGCTATAGCAGCAACGATTGCTCTACTTCAATCCATAATAGTTTTCGCTCAATTACTCACTTTTCACCAATCAGTTGACCAATAATTGGAATTTTTCAGCATTGCACGAAGTCCAGTGGTATACGATCCGAGTTTGCCTAAAATGGTAGCGAGGGAGAACAAACCGTCTTCGGCTTTACAAACACACCGTCTGTAACACTGATTCTTCCTTCTGCTCCTGCCTCAATCTTTCGCAGCAAGTCAGTGTAGAGCTCTTTTGTCTATGCTGTCTTCGAGTAAAAGAGAGAGTGAGATGGTAATAATGCTAAGCGCGCCGCGTTGTGTTCGCATTTGGAAATTTATAGAATCTTGTTGCACATTATTATTCTGCGCAGCCCTGCTCATGAAATGAAATTCATAATATTTTCCTTCAATGTATGAATCGATAACGTTAATGAGGATTTTTCTTAGTTTTCATTCATGTCATTTTTTTCTAGCATGATGCTCTTATAATATTTTAAAATTTGAATTCGATGTACAAATGAATTTCTAATTTTTTTCGAGTCCTTTATAATGTGTAAGTGTTTGACATAATGTGAGCATTAAATATTGAGAAATAAACCAATGTGTTGAACATAGTTGAGCTTATGAATCATTATGTCGTAAACTGCATAGCGCAACATACGTTGGGAAAAAATATGGATTGAATCTGTAGACTTAATCTATAAGGTAGTTGTGTAGACTCAAATCGTTGCAACGCCAATCTTTTCTCTGAAGCGGAGGCAGTGAGAGAACAATGCGACAAGTTAGCGACAAGGTACTAGACATCAACAAACTATCAAGTGTATTCAAATATCTTACTTCGAGTTGTCAAATGAAAAACGATTATTATTTCAGAAAGAATGCATTGCGAAGTTTCAGTACAGCAAGCAAACGGTGAAGAAATAACAAACGGCAATTACTAGCACTATTTTTCACCCAATTTTCTCCATTCTTTTCACTGCAAAAATGTGCACACAGCAAATGCGCGTCCCAACAAACAGAAGCAGCGCCGCGCTACGCACGTGACCGCTGCTAAACACGCCTAGGTTGTGAAGGCGCAGCGCGGGCCCGCCCGAGCTGAAAAATTCAGCGTGAGGCGGCGGCCACCGAAATTAAGAAAACTCGACCTGGAAATGAAGGCCTGATGAAGCGTTAAACAAGAGGCGGGCGATAACGACAGCGGGCCGTGAAAACAGTGTCACACATTTTCAATTTGATGAGATCGCGTCATCTTCACCATCACTGTTTCAACACGTTGACTGCGATGAGTTAAACTGAAGTGCAATATTCAACTCAAATTTAAAATCCCTTGTATTATGAAACTTTAACAATAGTAAACATTAAACTGTATCGAGCCTCCATTTTGTTTTGATCTGCATTTATAAAAAATGAGTTTGTGACAACGGGTCGGTCAGCAGCATTATGAAAATTCCCTCCGAGTACACCGGCGGCTCACATCAGGACAAAGGTGTTAAATGTTCAACTGTGAAAAGATAGTAATATGAACGTATTCACTAATTAATAGAGGTTTTCCTTGGAGAAACGAATAAACCAGTGAAGGCGTTCAGAATAAAAACTGATGAGCAATATTTTCTCACACGAAACCGCTTTCTTCATTGAAAGGTAACCATATTCGACGATCAACGTACGTTCAACACTGAACATCTTTCTTATTTTAAATATTCCAAAAATGAATTGCATTGGCTCCACAAGTTCAGCTCATATTGCAAGATGTGTTGGATTTTAGCTGCCAGGTCATTGAGACGCGATCTATTTGAACGTAAATTAGAAGCTAAAATTGAGCTTGACAGTTCAGCGTAACGCTGCAAAGCACGGCACAATTGATGCAAAGTTTGAAGAAACTCTTAGTTTGACTTGAGCAACAATACAGCGCTGACACTTGCTTCAAAGAGCTCAAATCTCAAAGTTCTTTCACTTTGAAAGATCAAGATGAAATGCATTCCAGTTGAACTCTGTTGAAGACAAATGAAACAAATCACAAGCACGTTCATATTGATCATTGTTCAGGTAAACTAAAATTCTTAAACATGTTGTTTAATTAACTCCGAAGTCTGCTGAAGACCTTCGAAGAATATTCGGAAAATTGTTGCAATTATAATGTTAATTGTTGCAAGCGCCACTGTTTTCGTTCGCTTGATGAGGTTCCGCAATATTTTTTCTTGTGTTCTTAATGAACTTCAAAGTCCTCAAGGAGCGCAAGGAAGCCTTCGTCATGCTACTACAGTTCTTACAAAAAAAAATTTTTACAAAGTTGCTCTTCAATAGTTGAATTATCTTCTCGAAAATCTCAATGAATCAATTAATACCGCCAATTGCGAGCTCATCAATGACGCACACACATTTTGAATTAGCTGAACGTTCAACTTCTCGCAATATGATCTCACACAAGAGCAGAATTTCTGTTGTGTACTCTAACGATGCCCTATGCATTCTGGAGCAAACGCCCATTTCAAAGACCAAACCAATCACATAAAAAACAAGTGGACGAGTATTTTCCGCGAAGTTATAACGCATCCATCCTAAGATTTCCCACTGGTCGAAATTTCACAGTAAGTAAAAAATCGCAATAACCCGCAAGGGAATCTATGTATTTAAATTTAATAGGGAAAAAACCCCCACGAGACAAATCCCCGTCAATGACCATGTCCAACAGGTTGGAATTTTGAAGTTGCATGAATGACGGTTAAGCGTTGTGTATTATTTAATACACCGGTTGGTCGTTCTAGATGTTACGAATGAAATCATCGAAATGGATTAGAATTGTAGTTCAATGAAATCTTCATTCCACTGATTATTATAACACTCCCACTGATTAGAACACATGTTCAATTGTGAGCTTCGGAACTTGAACTTCGATTTTTTTTTTAAGAATAAGAGAAAACGACATCAACAACCCAATTTTAATTAAAATCAGTTAACTCTAAATGTCCTAAGTTCAGCATTCATTGACGGAGCTTAGTTTCAAAGAGACTCAAATCTACAGAAACACAGACCCAATAACCAACTTTGCGTGTTCTACAGCGCTTAACGGCACTGATCACCACCCGGGCCCTCTTACATAACACCTTCCGGGGCAGCAAGGGATTATTACCATGCCACCCCCGCCCCACTCTCCCGATTATTCATCCGGGTCTCAGATTCATCCCTTGAGATCAATCCCTAAGATCCCATCGGAAGCAATTTCTCAGCCTTCTAACCAATCGCTGAATGTTCGAGCTATATCAGCTTTTGAGATATGATTTGTCGAAGGAAGATTTAATGTTCCATTATGGCACAAGGTAAAGTATGAGCAGAATGTTTAGGCGTATTGAAATTTTCTCACTCTCTGGTGTAGATTATACCTCGACTGTCTTTATTTCCTGATGATCAGTAGGAATACTTTTCTGACCAACAAATGGTGCAACTTAATGCAAACGCTGTTAATTTGTGTTCCTCATGCTTAAATAAAAAGTTAATAATCGAAATGTAAGCTCTACTCGGAATACAACCCGAGGGTGGCGTATAAGTTCCTTTTACCATTTTAAAATGAAATAACTTCTTTTTTGGTGAATGAGTTATTTCATTAAGTTTTTTATTCCATAGATTGAAGATTTGAATTTTATTACATAGCTTAAAGATTGGAATTTATTTTGATTTTTGTGTGAAAAATAAAGTCACGTAAATGGCCTCTATTTTCAGCTTCGCAAACACGAGCCTTTTGTAAGGCATTTTCCATGACCGTTCTTAGCATCTAAGGCTGCATGGAGTGTACTTTCTCCTACATCACGAACTTACTTGAACTATTCTGTTGAATAGTTCGAGGTTTATTTACGTATACCTTTTCACGATCGTACGAACAAAATTTACCCGCATATCTCTACACTGGGGTCCAAAAATTGAACGTTTATTTTAAAATAAAATTGAATTATTTTTACTCTCTCTTCTGTTATGAATTTTTTCATTGTCATTGAGCTACGGAGATATTTCTGAAAAGAAAAATCAGAATTTATTGAAAATAAATTATTTCATTTAAAATGGTCAAGTGACTTATGCGCCACTCTGTATGTATCGGGTAGAGCTGGCATTCTGGTTATTAACTTATTATTTAAGCATAAGGAACACAAGGTTACAGCGTTCTTATATATTTGCATCATTTGCAAGGTCAGAAAAACATTCCTACTAAAGATCAGGAAGTTAAGACAGTCGAAGTATAATCTAAACCAGAGAGTAAGAAAATTTCAATACGCCGGAACCTTCTACGCATACCTTAGCTTGTGCCTTCATGGAGCAATCAATAGCGCATTTATTGCATAAAATTGAGATTTTGCCGATTGATAGAGCTTAATAAGTGTAGCATTTAACTTGTACTTCTACGATATCAGCTTAGACCCCTGTCTGAGTCGCAATACATTTTTTTCAGCTCGTTGGCCGAGACCTTGTGAGATTAGATTAGATTAGATTAGATGTTCCAAAAAGAGGAAAGATGAAAGCGCCATTTGGGATAGCGTTAAGGGAACGTCGAATTTATGCACAAGGATTGTTCCCGAACATGAAACGGTAAATTGAAAAGGAAGACTGTGAAACAAGTTAAAAGTTGAAGAACAGAGTTAGAGGAGCTGAGAAACAGGACAGCCGTGAGTCGAAAAAATGCGGTCCTCAACAAGATAAAAAGCATTCTATATCAACAAAAAGAAAGCCTACCAAACTCACCTCGGGGTCTCACATTTCCCCCCTAGGGAGTGTTAAGTCTCATAGATAGAGCAGTTGTATCTCCCTGGCGGCCCGAGACCTTGTGAAATAAAAATTTCAATTGTCTGTTAACGTGGTACATTTAAACATTGAGTCGTTAGGCTGATATCGTTTGTGGAAGTGGATCTTGTCGTTATTGTCCCCATTGTTAGAAACGTGGCGTGTACTATGGTATTACCACCGGCTCCTCACTTTCACATACCGAGAAAAAGCTATTGCATTTTTAAAGAAGTTTACGAAGAGACTAATTCTATTCATGGCTGGGATTTTTGAGAATTTTAATTTTAATTGTAAGTGGAGAATTTAAATTGATAGAAATTTTCTTACTTTGGTTGCAGCGATCATGTAAAAGTCTAAAGAAATCACACGGAGCAACTTTATCAGCGCAACTTTCAGAATACGATAATTGTTTAAGGAAATGATTAGTTCTGACGTTTGTTTTGGCCCGTTTATCATACCCCAATCGGAGCAGCTCATCGTTATGGCGTAACGCTATTCCCAACATTTAATTTGGTATGAGATCTTCTTTACTAGTAGACGTGCACGAAATTTGTTCATGCTGGCGATTTGTCTGAGGGTTGAACAAATTTCTTTGTTCAATCCTCAGACGCGAGCTCTATGAAGGCTCCCTCAGACACGATTTGTCTGAGGGTTGCCAACTGAGCAGCGGTCGATGCCAATCAGAGCGGAGGAGGCCACTGTAAGACCCTGTTCACCACATTAATTGCAGGGCCTGCGGTCCGTGTACGCCGGCTCTTTACCTGCGGTCCTGCCACAATTGAGTCTGGATCCCGGTTTCCAGGTCACTTCCATTATTGGCGACCAACGAAACAGACAGGACAAAACGATCAGTCCTTTGTGATAAATCAATCCGGATGGAATCCTTCATTTGTAAGGAAGAAACTCGTAGGTCATGGCATGTTTTTTTAACCCATGTGTAATGATTCGTCTAAGAATTCTCCCTCAAACATATCCTAGTTGCAGAGGTTTCTTCGGAGCACCTCAAAGCCTTTCTTCTCTTTAACAAAAAGCGAGGCCAGAGTAATGAACGTACGATTTTTTCAGTATCGCGTGATGGTAAAGAGCCACGTGATTTCAAAGAACCATGTCCCTTCCTGATCGCCCCGTCACCATCACAACCACTCCATGGGCCAAACTATGGAAGCTCGTACTTTCGGGAGTAAAATTGTGATATTTATATTGCCGTTCAAACATTCTAGGCCCTGAAAATACTTCTAGGAATTGATTATTGGACGTGCTGTGGAAGTCAAATGATTATTTTAGACATGACTCACGTAAATCAGAATTTACTTGAACACTCTTAAGATTCAGCATACATCGCACAAACGAGCTTGACCTACCAAAGAGTGAAAGCCTGTGTGTGCCCACTGCTCCAATGCCTCCCTTATCTCTTCGCAGAACTGCTCATAGAACTCGTGACGTCACGCTTGTGGTCCGAGATTTCTGAACATTTACAATGAATTGAAGAGGAGGCGAAGTTAAGGATGCTTCAACTTTCCAGAAAACGGAGCTAACCAAGCTTTGGAAAATTTAAAGATGTCTGCAAGGTGACTTTTTCTCCAATTGAGCGCAAAAAAAATTAGATATCAAATTAATTCTGTCAGAACAAAAAAATAAACGCAGGTCGAAAATTTTAAATGAGCATATTTGGGCCGACTTTAGTCAGAGCCTTCACATGAATAACATAAACGAAGGAGATAACGCTCTCACGCAACATCTTTCAATATCAGCAGGTTTGGGGTCTACATTTTATCCGTGGCGCATAAGAGTTACGCAAGGTTAGGCTACTTCACTCAATTTTCCTCTTGATATCGATCCCACCTAACACAAGATCGTCAAATATTGTCAGTTATAACGAGGATCATATAGTACAGTAAATTTTAAAAAACGATTACAATTGGGCGTTACGATTCTGAAAACCGCCTTTGCTGCGATTTCTTTTTTCCAAACGTTACCTAGCTCCCTGTGACAATTCCGATACCCTCATTTAATTGTAATTAAATGACAAACACAAAATCTTTGAGCACAAAAAATGAATAGAAGTAAATTTTCATGTTTCAACACACTATTTGTGTATCTGTCAATCACTCGCACACGATATCACAAAAGATCAGACGAAAATTAAACGGAGGTACGAATTTACCGCCGCTGATTTTGTTTCAAAACTATTGCCATCTTCGGGACTCTACTGTGACGCCATTGCCCAAGGCCTTCCCCTTCCCTTTCTTCCTTCTTCTAGATATGGCATCACAGCAATGACGTCACGTTAGTGGTCCGAAGATGGCAACAGTTTTGAAAAGAAGCCAATGGCGGTTCAACATTTCTTTGAACAATTTGTCGGAATTTCTGCAATATTACGCGTGAGAAATCAAAATTTACATAAATGATGTGTATTACTATATGTTTTCCTAACATAAAATTTTTAGACTCATAGATTGTTTTTTTCTGCTTAATTTACGATTAAATGAAGGTATCGAAATTGTCATGGGTAGCTGTGCAGCGTTTGGAAGGAAGAAATTATAGTTAATGTAGTTTTCAAAGTCACGTTGCTCGATTTTAAACGTTTTGCCATTGCGTGCTGAACTGTGCCTGAGTTTTATCAGAACTGACAGTTTTTGACCATCTCAAGTTATATAGGATCAATTTATGAAGGAAAAGTGTACAAAGAGCGTTACTCTCAATAACTCTCATGATCCGCTGACAAATAAAGACCCAAGCCCTGCTGATGAGTTGAATATTTCTTGTGCTTGGATTGCTCAATCTGATTGCACGGAATAACGTCGAACCCAAACAAGCTCGACTACACTCTCATTTTGTGTCGGATCAGAAATTATAATCTGAAATTAGATTTTTTATGTCAGTTTGGCAGAATAAGTATCAAAGTCTATCGTTGACTTACATCCATACTCCTAATATTTTCAAGCCTGGTTGGCGCCATTTTGAGGAAATTGAATGATTGATAGAAACCAACTAGGTCAATTTCGCCCCGTAATTCAATTCATCACAAATGGCATGAAATCTCGATCCCTACTGCGACGTCACGATTTATAGGAGCAGGCATGAAGCCATAGGAGGTATTGAAAAAGCCCCTTTGCTTGAATATTCAGTAGGATCATTAACATTTGTCCATTCATCATTCAAAGTTGGGATGCGATAGATGAATTCACCGGTTCTTAAGTACGTTTAGAGCTATAGAATTCAAAGGTCGCAGAATTACAGATTACATCTATTGCGAGCGACTTTTCATAAATATTTCCATCTCTACGAAGCTCCCTGGTGTTGAAGTTATCATTAAAGGCTCCGTAAACTACTTTGCATCTCCTGCCCGGACTGGCCCCTTAATCAACGAACTCCATTTATCTTGAGTCCTCTAAATTCATGGATTCCTCAGTACGTCCTCATACATATATCCCTTCACTGCTTGTGGTGTACATCAACAGACTTTATTCGAGTGATAAACCATGTGATCGCTCGACCCAATGATCTAAATTACCTGATTGTAATGAAAAAATGGTAGACCTAATGTTATGACACATGTTACCAAATCGTTGTCTAATCTTATTTTATTAAAAATTGGATCAACTAAATTAAATGTATTAAAAGAAAGATGGTGAACGTACCATGTAAAATATGGACTGCTTCGTCTTCATCAAAATTACAGCGAGAAACTGTCAGCTGTGATTACTGATACAACAGAGATGGAATGACAATTCAATAGAAGAAACTAGTAAAAAAACTAGGAAGACGAAGCACGAAATAAATAGTCATAACGCACGTACTTCTGTATGTACGTGAGTGTTTTCTACACTAGAATAATTTAACATACTTCTGTATGTTAGATTATTCTAGTGTAGAAAGAGTGAACTTCAAGTGTTCTTGAATGGGTAACATTAGCGATGGCACAAAAGTTTCTCTTATTTGCTGTAGTAAATCAAGGGTCTGCCAGCTTTTGAAACTTGTACGACCCAGACAAATAGGAGCATAGGCAGAAATGTCTGAATAGGGCACAGGGTTGCAACACTATAAGTACAGAATTTGAGCCCTCTACAGCATGCTATCAAAAGACATGGTTCAAGTATAAGAATTTCTCGGTCACGAGCGCAGCCGATGATGAAGTAATTCAGTACGACGCAAACCTAAATACGTTCCTCAATTCTTCCCACTGCACATCGTGTAACAACATTTACAACACACGCGACATATCTATCAATTATTCTGAAGCATCTAAATTTCGCTTTCTGACTTACCACTTATAAAATCACCACATACAGGAAATGCACGACTCATCTAAATGCTCGTAGTACGAGGAGTATTTACAAAACCTTATTACTAATGTACAATGAATTTTTGTAAGATATATTTTTAGAACACCTTTCGGTTAACTCGAAAGTTTAATGCAATTGAGAACTAGTGAAAGATAGAATAGTTTCGAAAATTAAGTATTTTTAAGCTACATGAGGATTCAGCTCTAGGATTATTTGACATAATACTGTAAAATTTAGAAAGGGTTGGCCCATGTTGTTTGCTCCTCGCTCTTTATGGGGCGGAACTTTGTTTACAAACTGGCCTGTGACGCTGTCTGCGAGCATCCATCAGCCGGCGATGAACCTCACACAACCATGATCAAGGGACAGCTTTTTGTAGTGATCAACTTGGCCTTCAATGTTACCAACCTCGGGCAATCAGTTTACATTAATTGCTTCACTCACCAATATAGTGAATGTTTTGTGGTCGCAAATAGAATTCGACAGCTCGCATAGAATTTGAAATAGCTTGCAGCATAACTTGCCTGTTCCTTTCTGGGTTACCTACGCTTTAAATTCATGCACCTAATGCATCCGAGGTGATTTGAGTAGATCATCTATGTTCCCATCCACCATCAGACATGATTATTAGTTGGTTTAAGCCTCCCTATCCGCGAAAAAGGCGATCCAAAGAGAGGAAGGAGAAGGCACTTTTTAGTAGGGAGTTAAGGGAACCCGGAATCTGAGCAGAGAGGACATAGAAACAGTAAGTTGAGAAAGAAGTTCATGAAACAAGTTCAACGTCGAAGAAGAAAGTAGTAGGTACTGAAAAACAAGACAGCAGTGAACCGAAAAAAAGATAGTCCTAAATATAACAAAAATTTTTAGATTTCAACAAAAAGAAGGCCTACCTAACTTTCAGCTAAGGCCCTCACACATTTTCACCCTATAGGAGTGTTAATTCCCATAGATGCAATAGTTGTATCCCCCTGAGGGGATCCCCCATCAGAACTGCTTAGTGGCAGTCAATGTTGAGGGTGGATTGTTCGTGACTAAATTCATTAATCGATTGTAATCATGTTCCTATACTGATAGCACTTCAACTCAGTATAGAGATTACGTTCTTCGTATGAACAGTTATTTTATTAACGTATTTTAGGCTTATGAACTAATAGTTTGTTCATTAGGCAAACAAATTTTGAATCTTTGTTCTTCATACTCGTTTCAAATAACCTCTACGTATAAGTGGTGCGACAATTTTTGTCACGCCCTTGCAAATGAGCGACAGATTAAGTAGAGCGCAAATGCTATTGAATTGCGACTGTAAACGAAGCTAACGAGAACATTTATTTGATTTTGGTGCGACTTCCTGTGACTTTCGCTCTCTTTCTTTCTATCAGATGCTCAAATTCCTACTTTTACATACCAACTTAACAAATTTTGTTGAAAAAAAATTTAGTATTTTGAACAGAATCACCACGTTGATTCAAAAATCCTGGCTTGGTCAAAAACTGGGGAAATATTTCTCGAGCACTTTTCGCAGAGGAGCTGAGCTCCGGATTATAACGTCAGCGCGCGCAGTCAAGTTATGAGACGGGCGGCAAAGAGCGTAAAGAGCCAAATAGCACTCGGATTGGGGCACGGTAAAGCCTGATTTCGTTATGCAGCGTTCCATCATGCAGAGCAGTACAATGCAGTAAACAACATCGTCGAATTTCAATACCGTGTTGATCAGGTAAAACTGTTTCAAGGCTAAGTACACATATGGAAAAGCAATCCGTTATTAGTGGGTTCATGTTTTTCAGCCCTTCAGCACCTTCTTCTTGGAGAGTAAATTATACTCAAGATGAGAATATGACTCGCATTTCTTTATTCTTATTCCAGTTCAGTGTATGATGCGAATTTAGCAGCCAATGGCGACGGCGGATGGATTATCTAACTTAAAATTTGACATCGATATTTGTATTCAGTACTACTCGATTGTACACAGGCAGGTATTTTTATGCAAATTTCACTCACGAATAGATACATTTAAAGTGAGTAAAGTACTTCGAAGAGAAGCTTAAATGCGAGTTTTTAAAAGTCAAAATTTGTCTCTAAACGAGAGAAGCATATCTTCTTTCACACTAGACAAATTGTCTTTAAAACATGAAATTTCGCCAAAGGTCACGAGCAATAATATATATTTATGGATGAATGTATTTCGTCAATTCATTTCCTCAAAATTATTGACCAAAACATTTGTCTTCAAGTGAAATACTTTAACCCCAAACATCCCTATCCATCAACTTCGGAATGAAAACACGGAAGCTCCACGAACTGTGTGACCGGATACATCTAGTAAGCGCTTTGGTGGCTTACCATACAGGTCCATCCTTCTTCAATATTGTCCCTCAAGCACACGCAGGTCTCCGCGTATCGCAGGGAACTATATCGAGGGCAAGATCAGCCAACCTCTCCTTGGTTCTGAGAACGCCGCAGGCTTTGCCCTAGAGCAGGCAGTTCAATTAAGCCCTCGAGTGCTATGATGATGCTCGAGCGCTTGAACAGGAATTTCAGCGCCGTCTACGACTCGACATCTTGACGAAGGCGGAGCAAGTATCCACTGAATGTAAAATTATGAAAATTTTAAAACTCGATAAACATTCAATGGAATGAGAGCAAAAATACTGAATTTTACATTGAAGCCGGATGAAGATTGGGTGTAAATCTTTCAAAAATTTCTTCAAGTTTCAGCTCTTATCGTTAATTCTCCACAACTTCGTTCTGAAATTGATTGCGGTATGACCTACACAACAGTTGTATGCAGTAAAAGCGATAAGGTTTGAAAAGGCGCGCAAGAGCAACGAGAAGCGGGAGATGAGACTGTGAAGAGCAGCTGCAGTGTTCAGTCTCAGCAATGCGTCATGTGTACCGGAGGCGATCCAAGAAAACGCGTTTAATTTATTTAAAACTTGAAAACTATTACCTTGTAGATCATTTCATTCAATATTTCATTCCACACAAATGACTTCGAATTGAATACGCTTGAAAGTGAGGCGATAATTCGGAAAGATTCATTCAGGCGTACACGAATTATCTAAGATTATCTAACCGGATGTTGGAAAGTAGGATTGTTCGGCTTATATGGGTAAACTTGTTATTTAAAAAATTTGAAAGCTTAACGCAGAATTCGACATCAAATAGCTGCATGATAAAAGTTCAATAAGCCTGTGCAAATTTTTTACTTTCAATCACAAAACAAGAGAACGAACATAAAGATGCTAGGAATTTGGAGTTAGAGCCAAAATATTACCGTTCAGCTCTTCAGCTACTTTCATACGCACTTGTCACTCGTGATTATTTAATAAAAGTGAAGCAAACGTGGATGAAAAAGCAACAATCATAATTCTTGAAGAACGCTTTGCTCGCTCTCCGCTCATGAACAATAAAAGGCAGCGAAAGATCTTGCAATAAATGAAGTCTTAGAATTTGCTTTATAGTTACATTAATGTACTGAGAAACAATAGCAAGGCGACTGTAACTGAGAAATGCATAACTAGAAACTCATCAATAGATATTACATATTTTGAACATTTTGGTGACTAGTTCTCAATTTATAGTTTCTTGCAATTCTCTCGCAACAGTACATTTTTTGGTAATTTTCATAAAATCTCATTAGATACAAGAGCGATGCAGGCGTTCAAACGCCGGTGCAATGATTGCCCGACGCAACCGAAGACACCAAGAGTTTGATGAATAGTTCTTGTGGAGGCTTCAATAAATATACCAATGAGGTTTTCTTCGAAATAAATTGGTGTTTCGTTCACCAAACTTTCAAATGTCCCCAGAAGTAGAAATAATATCGGATATTAATAGGTCGTAATATCGGAGGTTGAGTGCTGATGTTACGAACAAACAAAAGTCCTTGAAACATTTTACCGAAGCACTTCCGACCACATGGTTACTCAGTAAAAAGTGTTCATTTGAACGGTCCCAACCTCCCGTTAAAGTTTGTTCAACAAAGTACCGGTCACCCTGTATTTACTCCTACAATTTATTTTGCCACCAAGTTTACGCAATATTTTTAATGTTTTTTATGATACCATATAAGCATTAAGCTTTTAGCAGATTATAAAAACTTATCATAATAATTAAAAGGTAATGAATATATATATATGTCGCAAAAACTGGTTTGCGAAAAGATTGCCAGTCAATGGCGAAGTAAAGTTTATTGGGCTCATCGATAAATGCAATGTGCACAACAGCAAATTCGCCTGAATAAGTTTGTGAGGGTAAAATATCTCAGATTAGGCGGTAGATACAAATGATTTAAATACTCCCAGATTGATTGATTTATCATAAATGAGTTTTAGCCTCCTTTATCTGAATAAAAAAGCCGAAAAAAATTGAGGCAACGCGGAATCTAGGCACAAAGTGTGTTTCCGCACTGGATCCATTGTGCAGAGATACTGCAGTAAGTTGAGAAGGAGGGTTATGAAACTGGTTAAAAGTTGAAGAAGAAAGTCAGGGGCCGTGAAAATAAGAAAGCAGTGAAACGGAAGATGATCCTTAACAAAAAAAATGACATTTTGTTTCAACAAAAAATAAACATACCTAGCTCTCAGCTCAGGACCTCACATTTTTTCTCTCTGAGTGCTCAATCTCACAGATACAACAGTTGTATCTGCCTCATGGGAAACACTTCCAGACCTCGCAATTGGGTAATCAGAGCAGTAGTTGTTGAAGCCCCCGATGACATGAGTAATTACAAAGCTCGTGATGGGCACTGCGAGGAGATGAAACATTATGGCACCAGGCAATTGGGGGTACTTGTAATCACAGAATGAGATTTGAATGAGAGCGCGGGTGCAGACATAATGCGCCAAGAAACTGAAGTGTTGCCTGCACATGATGTAGGACGCCCTAATGATAATAAAAGTGACAATTATAAAACCACAATATACCGTACGCACAGTGCATGCAGTATTTGGATCTCCATAGCTGAAATGTAAGAAAGTTTAAAGAAATTCAGTTAAATTAAATAAATTGAGTCTAACACATTTATTTTCAATACATTGAATTGCAGTGAAACTTTTTTGATAAATTTAAAAGTTGAGAGTAAAACAAAAGCAAATGTAGAAGATAGTCTAAGAATGCCAATAGTAATCTTGATAGTTCGTTTGCAGCAAAAATAGGGGCATTTAAATTTTTTTATTAAAGAATCAATATTAGCAGAAAGCATGGGAGAGCGAGGCCAATTTTGAGGGATAAGAGCAGTTTATTGAGAGGTGGTGAGTCGGAGAGTAGGACAACGAAATTTCTTTGTGAATTTCTAGCACCTAATAGATTACTCAAATTTTCTGATGCAACTCAGAATGAAAATTAGAATACATGCATCACTGGGAATACATTATGAAATCACAAGTAGGAGTTTTAAACTCCGTATGATTTTTACGTGAAAGCGAAGGGATTGAGCCACTCGATACGATCACAAACATGTATATCAAAGGACAATTTCCATGCAACGCAACTTGCACCAGACGTGACAAAATTATTTTGGCATTCAAGACTGCTCTACTTTGAGAATGGAGTGATACATCGAATGCTCATGAACTCGTGACAAAATAAATTAAATAAATGAAAACTTGGAAGAGTACATCGTGAAAATGCTGACCAGCATTTCTTCTGAAATTCATACGTTCATACGTGTTGTAAGAGGCGAACGAAAATTGTTGTACGTCACTTGCGTTGCAGACACAGAATATTTTGCGAGTGATTTTTAGATTACATGACAGCTCCAAACATAGGTTAATAAGCTTTGACCAGTCAAACGTTGTCCGATTTGTACACGTTTTGGAGCGAGCAGCTATTCTCGTGTTTTGTACTTGAAGTGGTGGCTCTTTGAGCAATTAAACAGGGCGCTTGTTAATTAAATTTATGCTGCTCGTTGTCTCCAAGTTTTTAGCAGTTATTTTTATTAAATATGTATATGAATGATTGTCAATTGGGGAATGAATACATAATTATTCCTTAATGTTAAAATTGCACTGAATAACAAATTTCAAAAAATTTTTGTTACTGGAGATGTGTAAATTGATATAGACTAATTCGGGTACGCTTATTTCAAAAATCATAACCGTTT
>JACJUY010003540.1:84358-99503 GCA_014220935.1 Platorchestia sp. MABIK
GTTCCTGTGCCAATCATCCAGACAACTTCTGTTATGTCTGTGGTCGGTATACCAAAAAAGATCAACAGCGACGTATATCTACAGCAGTGAAAATGAAGGCCGCCTAATTTCACTACTTCGGGTGTAAGGTGGGGGACCAAGAAAAGAGCTGGGCACCACACATATGCTGCACAAGCTGCCACACAGGCTTGACAGGTTGGTGGGCAAGCGCGCGAGCATGCCATTTGCGGTGCCCATGATATGGCGTGAGCAACAGAATCATCANTAGTAAATTTTTGTTGTTGAAGGTAGTAAAAAGTAGTAAAAAGTAGTAAAATTTGGAAATGAAATATCAGTAGACACCCTGTATAATAATAATGCCCTTTCTGCGTAGATTCCGCGTTTCCTTAACTCCACACTAAATGGTGCCTGCCTCCGTCCTCTCTTCGGATCGCATTTTTTGCTGCGTTTAGGGAGGCTAAAACTAACGACTAATTTAATTTAATTCGTTAAGTTTAATCTGTTAATTAATTTGTTAATTTTTTAATTTGTTAATTGACCGCAACATTTTTTGTTCAACTCGTTCCCCGCGTATTGTGCCACATGTGTACCAACAGGTAAATTGCCATTCACGTGCCGGTATAAATGCACGACACTTTATCTGTTTCGCGACATTTAAAAAAAATAATTGTTTGTAAGACTTGAAAGGCAAGTAAAGCCCTTAAAGCTAGGAACCCATTTTTAGTAAACTTCGGCTATCTCTTGATGTCCCGGTATAGGTTAAAATCCCACCAACATCCGCGGGACACACAATTGGTAGTCCAACACAACTGGAAGAGAATATACAGGCTGTAAGGCTTATAGTTACCAAGTATTTATATGTTTAAAGGAGAAGAAACTTCATAGAATATTTGATATTTCAAATGATAATTCAATTCCCTACGCAACACACCTACGAAGCGGGCTGGCTTGGCCTCGAACCACTACGACGGTGAGTTTTATAAAACAGCACAGCACCGGCGACAGGATAAATCGTACAGGTGCGGCGGACGACCATAGGTGGACAACAACAGGGCTGGGTTAAAACGCGCAGTCTCGGGCAGACTTCAAAGTTATTCTAGAAGCAGAAAATTTACGTTCGTATACTGAATGTAGCAATAGTTACCGTTTTCTGGGCATAAATTTCAAATAGTTAGAGATACCACACTTTTAAGTTCAATTAAGGGTTACAATGTTGCACCAACCTTGAAACTTTAATGGGCACATTTCAAGAGGCACATTTTAAAGGCCGTTAGAGGAAAAATAGAAAGCTTAAGTAAGAGAAGACCTAGTACTCTCAAGTTATTAAGGTAATTTTAAGGTAATAAGAAGAAAACTTCTCATTAAGAGGTAAATAGAAATTTCAAGTTCGGCGCTCTAGGCCAAGTTTAAGGTTAAGTGTTAAGGTTTTAAGGACTCCTAAATAGGAGAGTAAGTATATTCCCAAAGTAGGGCTCAAAGCGTACTAGGCCTCTCGGTAAGAGTTTTAAGACTCAAACATGCAACGAGAACGTAAATTAAAGTAAACGAAAATCAAAAGAGTGATCACTCAAAATAAAAAGGTATTTCGAAGAATCGGCCATGATGGTTAAACGGTCTGCCCAGAAGCACTGCCTTCTACCGCTCCGCACCCCAAACACGTTAATTTTCAAAGCTACCTTAATTTTTTTTACTTCATATCAAAATTTAAGAAATATGAGATTTCTAACATGTTATCATACGAGGTGGAATGTCCCTGTGTGGTTGTATTTTTCATATTCATTAGGAGGAATTAAAATTTATTCAAGCTGAAAAATCAATTTCCTTATTCTGCTACTTACAACCTAACCAAACCAACCGTTAAAGGCGCGGAGCCGCAGGGAACGTGTTGAAGGAAATTAGTTTAGTCAGTTGATGAAGTGGCTTCTAATTTAGGTTGCGGGGTCCTGAAATCATTTTCATAGTTTAACGCTCAATTCTTCCCTTTTTGTTGAAAAAGCATAGTGTTAAGAAACATTTCAATTTTGGGTGTTTCTTACCCCCAAAATTGAAATGTTTCTTAACACTATGCTTTATCAACAAAAATGTTTCTTAGTTAAGATTTTAATTTTGGGTGTTCATAACTGATTTGTGTTTTTTTGTGTTAACACATTTTACTTCTGGGTATTCTTAACTGATTTGTGTTTTTTTTTGTGTTAACTGAGTTGTGTTTTTGTGTAGGATATAGTAGTACTTGCGTATTCCAACAGCACGAGTGTTTGCTTTAATATTGTGTATGCCTTAAAAACAGACGAGTCGCTTAACATGTTGTGTGCCTGGTGGCTTGTTTTTACATGTGTCGGAGTTTGTGTTGGTGTTGTGCTTGGCAAGGATTTTGTGTGGAAATTTTTTTTTTTTGAGTCTTGGACAAGAGAGTCGTTGACCACATTCGACGGAGAAATTTATAGCCACACCAAGAGGTCCTGTAGGGAGACGTGGGAAGCATGAGCTTGTTATGATTAGCAAAGACTTTTGGAGAGGCATGAGTGAAAGTGCCCCAACGGCTAGCCACAAGGGTGACAGTGATTTGTTGCCCAAAACTTGAGATGGCGACACAGTAGGGCACCTTGCACTCAGCCTTAGAAAAACAAAGGGAAAAGATTCAGAGTCGAAACCCACGTAGAAAGATATCCAGTGTTCCTGAAAGGGGGCGGAGTCGGCTATACGTTCTCCTCAGAGGGCTTACAGCCAATATAATGGTCAGAGTACCCTAGGAGAGATTTTCAAATTGGAGAGCCGCCAATAAACAGCCAATTCAACTGAGAAGGAGGGGTTTGGAAAGAGGGGACAGCCCTTCAAGCACTCCTAGATGAATTTCATGGAATAAGTTTTCAGTCTAGCGTCGAGAACCGTCGTAGAAAGAAAGTACGTGTTGTCACATATTGGAGGTTGTGAAAATAAAATTAAACTGAAAAGTACACGCTGAAAATATGTGAAAACATATAGCAAATCTGATTATACATGTCAATTTAATTTGAACATCTACTTCCTTTGCAGAGAAGAGAAGTCTCAAACAAGACCTACGTGGTTGAGACATTAAATCAAAGAAATAAAAATTTTAAAATATCGATTGGGTGGGTGAGGTTTAGCTTTGTGTTTGTTTTACAAGAGATATTTTTGAAATAAGTGAAATATAAAGTTAAGGACATCTATTGAAGTAAAGATTCAAATCTGTTGAGTAAGTTCAATAAGAGGTAATGGGTTAGTTTTGGTATTCTTGCAGGAGGGCGGTTGCTCTTTTCTTGGCAGTTCTCCATAGAAAGTCATCTCTTCGTGTTCCATTTCAACTTGAAGAAACTTTACGAGACGCTGTCATACTGTCATCAAAAGACACTTTACTGAACTGTGAATAATTCAGGGAAGCGGAACTGAAGCTGTACTTGAGAGTGCACGTGTGATTTGCAGCTATGACCGTGTTTTGTGCTGTTGGAAACGTAATAACAAAAAGTTTTTTATTTCTATCATGTCTAGAAGCGTACCTAACGTAAAAGAAGGCTGGCCGGCCATCCAATTCTGTTAATGGGGATTAGTGCGTAGCAAAGGGTAATAAGCCTAAGGAGTTGATATTGAAAGATGTATCCTAACATGTCCATTGTATGCTAGCCTCCTAAACGTGTTGGATAACTCACTGCCATAATCATAAACCTATGCAAAATTCCCGTGGTGTATATTATACCTACCCAATGTCGGAAGCAACATCTCTCAGCATTACAGATGCGAATAGATCAGCACTTGCGTAAGTGGTGTTCCTTCACATCGGTGAGTACCATTCTTGTTTTAGTATATGTAACGTATATTTTTTTTATTCGATTATTCGTGTATTTTATTTTTCATGATTTCGTGGAGGTACGCCAATCCCTCATTACCGAGAATCCGGTCTCCTTGTTAATGTAAATTAATGAGGGGGAGGACCGCTCATATCTCGTGACAATCAATAGAATACACTGTAAGGGTTCGTTAGGCTTGTCTATCCCATGCTATTAGCACCAGCACCGCAGGGAAGATTAGGTAACCTCAACCATAGATAGGCCTTCTATCTTTCGTGCCCACTCTGCGTCTTGTCGCTTTCATGACTTCTTCGCTATCTCATGTTTGTCTTCTTTTTTGCTTCTTTCCTTTTGTTTTTTTTGCACCAGGTTTCCTTAATGGGAACTCATCTTGTACAAGGTTTCCGTTTTTTCCAGCCCATACTACAAGGTCCTTTCTCTTCACTCTCTGGAGATCGCCCTTGTGGCAGGGGAGTCTTGAACTAACTAAAATGAAGAGTAGTAATCATTTTTCGTGTTACTCATCCGTAGAATTAACACGTTCACTGCGTATTGGGCCTCATGTGTACCGACAGGTGAATTACCCATTCAAGTGCCGGTATAAATGCACGACATTTGATCTGTTTCCCGATATTTTTAAAAAATAATTGAAATCATACGAGGTAAAATGTGAATTGTGGAATTGTATTTATCTTTTTCATTAGGAAAAATAAAAATATATTCAAGCTGGAAAATCGATTTCCCTATTCTGGAACTTACAATTTAACGAAAAAAGAAAGTTAAAGCCGCGGAAACGCAGTGAACGTGTTAACGCAGGTGGTGGAATTCATCACTTTGCAGAATTATGCTACACACAACTACTCTGAACCTCTGAACTTAACGCATTTCCCCATGTGATGTTTGCCGATGAGTTAGTACAGCGTTTCTTGCGCCACCAGAGTGACGCTGGACATGCTGTCGGTACAAAGCAACAACGCCGTTCCATGGAGCCGCAAGAAGCCTGTGGCGTTCTGGCGAGGCCGAGACTCGCGTCAGGAGCGCCTCGACCTCATCACGCTGGCGCGCCAGCACCCTGACGTCTTCAACGCCTCCCTCACCAATTTCTTCTTCTTCCGCGACCAGGAGGAGAAGTACGGGCCCAAGCAGAAGCACGTCTCCTTCTTTGATTTCTTCAACGTGCGTCCCCTAAACTGTGACACAAGTTGTAATGTTCACTTTGCATTAAGAGGAATGTTTAATTTTGTATCACGTTAACTAAGTTTATGCTGTAAAAAGCATTTTTAATCAATGCGCTGTGCTTTTTCTGTCATGCATAAAGAAATGTATGGATGATATAAAAGTAACATATTTCTCAGTTGTGGTCTGTGAATCAGTTTTTAAAGCTTATCTAGGACTGTGAATGTTGTGCGCAGTACAAGTACCAGCTGAACATTGACGGCTCGGTGGCCGCGTACAGACTGGGCTACCTGCTGGGCGGGAGCGGCGCCGTGCTCAAGCAGGACTCGCCTTACTACGAGCATTTCTACAAGCTGCTCAAGCCTCATGTGCACTACCTGCCTTTTAAAAGAGACCTCTCTGACCTCGTCGAGAAGGTGAGCTACTCGGCATTCGGTGATCCATTCGTGCAGGCTTGACAAATGATGTCCGTGAAGCCATTTTTGGGTGAAAGCAATAGCACGTGGTTGCGTAGAGATCAATATTCTAGCTTGCAGACGGATACAACTTACGTATCAGTGGGAAACAGCTCAAATTTTTTACAGTAGACAACCAGATTAACATAAATACCGGACACCTGACAACCGGACTCGCATGACAACAAGACATGCAATGAATATAATGAGCATTGTTTATAATGTTTTCACGGAGGCAATGAATGATAATACAGATGAATAAAAACAATTAACGTTACATTACTCACAGTAAAATAAAGCTCATTGTCAGGCAGCGCAAGTGGTGTCGAGTCCAGTTTATGTTAGTTACCCATAATGTTCATTTTCTTCCAAGTGTTCAGCTTCTTGTACAAAGCCTAGGTCTGTTTCTCTATGGCGATAGTGCGTCTGTGCATTTACTTCAGTTAGCCCTTAAGTATCATTTCAATTGCATTTCAACATTACTTGATTACCTAGGTAAATAGCACTAATATTTTAAATGTAATTTTATGTCTACTACTCTGTTATACAGTAGTTCAAGTTTGTACACACTATTTTTGCAAAAGGAAAGTGAATAACTGTTTTTACAGAAAATGTATCCGTGTGTTGAGAAGGCATTGTGAAGAGAATCAGCAATAGACACCTCTCACATCCCAAGGTCAAAAGCGTTTTCTTTCTCCTTAATAAACAGGCTTTAGTCTAATAAGACACCTCGCCTTTAAAGGGGCTTAAGGAACCGCCTTGGGAGGACAAACTATTTCGCATAGTTTATCGCAAAGGAAGACGCTGTCGTAGTTTGGTGGATTAGGAATATCCTGAGAAGTCTTAACAGACTAATTACGGCGCTGACAGTTGTACGTCTTCCTAACGGTACCGCCGTAGTTGAGCACAAACAGAAATTATTTCTGTTGCTTTAACGGACTAAATACGGCGTAAGCGGTACCCAACCGAACCTCAGGAAGGGCAGCTGCACAGAAAAGCTAGCGCCCCGGAAAAGTAGCTGCACAGAAGACAGCCCCCTTTTTCCACGAACCCCACGTCGACCACACGGCGGTATCGACACTCATATTTATTACAATCTTAGAAAAATTAATTTAACGTGTGTTATTCCTTGGTTCAGTCTAACCACAAACATGTTTCGTTTTTTAATGTGAACATGTAATTTTTGTAGATGTTCCTATGTTTGTAATGTTCCTACAAACTTTGCTTGCAATAAAGTAATTTACGTTTCAATAAATCTTCAATTTTCTTATCTTTATGAGGATGACTCGACAATCGGAATAACTTGACATCCGGACATGTATGAGTCCGGTTGTCAGGAACTCTACTATATATTCAGGAGGCCAGTTTCCTCTTTGGATTAACCTATTTGTGTAAATTTTTCAATCATAACTCGAGTCTATAATCAGGTAGAAAAAGGCATTTTGAAGTCAGTCTAAAAGGCTAAAGTTGGTCTGAGAATAGTGACGGAACACCCTATGCTGCTATTGGGAAGTCTGTTTCTTCACTTCAAACAAACCTTGCATCAAACTAGACCTCAGCATTATAGGTTTTGGTCTATGAAAATTTATATGACTTTTTGGACATCATGTAAAACTATGTATATAGGGGGTTTTAAAGTATGGGTCATAAAAGAATCTGTAGTAACTCCGATAATATCGGATGGATTTTAAAAACCATGCAATCCCGATAAATACTAGTTCCATTTTGATGATTTTTTAATATAACAATCTTCATGGTGCACTCTGACGAGCACGATTACGTGGGTTCATTACAGCGCTGAGAAGATCTGGTCTAATTCAGTGGATATTTGCGTTCGTGGATGCCTTGAGTTGGTGTAAATTTATCGGCCTTTCACGGCAAGTTCTTTCTTTTGGCATCTCTGAAGTAAAAAATCCAAAAGTGATAGGTCAGGGGACTGAGCTGGCCATTCAGCATCGCCAAATATTGAGATTAATTTTCACTGTAAATACACAGAATACCCCATAAGAATCAATATTATTTAAGAATGTTGCATCAAAAAGTAAACAAAATGAAACTATTATTTCGCCGAATTTCTTATTTGCTTTGTTTTTTTCAATCCTTCCAATGAAATAGGAGTTGTTAAAGATTCTTTTGAGACCGATGTTTAAATATCCCCCTATGTAATAACTGAATGACGGCACAATTTTGCCAAATATTTCAAGGACTTGTCACAGTTTTTAACTTCTGCTGGCATTATAAGTTACCAGCACTAGGCCCTCATTTAGCTCATGATACTGACAAATTTGTGTCTCAATCATCTGCGATTCTGGAGTTGTCAAGCTATTTGAAGTGAATTTGAAGATAATTATTTCTAGATCTGTGTGCTGTTATGTGCCCATCGTTGCGCAGGTGGAGTGGGCACGCGACCACGACGATGAAATGCTCGCCATGAGCAAGGCGAGCCGACAGTTTATCAACGAGAACCTTATGCCGAAAGATATCTTCTGCTACCATGCCTTACTGCTTCAGGTGCTGTGGTTGTTCATGCTGAGTTACACAAAACTATAATGACTTTAACTCGGAGTTAGTGAAGCATTGCTGTGATTTTTTTTTATAGAAAACCTCTTCAAATCGTTCAGGGGAATTGCTTTCTTATATTGGCACCAAATTTGTACATTTTTCATGCAGAGCAAATCTGCGCTCAGATTTTACGTATTAATTTCGGTGACGTTCTTGCCATAGAACTGCTCGAATGAGCTAGTAGTGATTTGGTGTGCCGAAGTCAGCCTTGCTTCACTGTTGCTGGCGACACTAAAAGTGAAAGGAATTCCTATACGCTGCTTCTCTGTGCCTTATCTTGGACTTTTCCACCAGCATTTGACTCCGTACAATTTGCCTTATAGTGTTCAGAAAGGGTCGTGTCAAACTTTAGACTTTAGAAAAGATACGGAACTCTCACCCTGTTGCAGCTGAGAATATCTGTAATACGTGTGGCTACTGACCTACGGGTGACAAGGACATACAGAATAAAAAAAGCAACTACTACACTTCGTCCCCAGCCGTACCACGAAGAAAACAAGTCTCTTGGGCCCTTAAGATGATTTCCAATCTCCCAAGATCCTAATACGAGAAAAATATATCCAGACATGAGAGCCGTTGGCCTAAAGAAAATTATTCTGTTCTGTTTGAAAAGGCACTCTCGAGCGATCCAACACAGGACATCGATGGATTTGAAAACGCCATCTCGACGTACCGTCAAAAAGTTAGCTTACCGAGGCCATGAAGGAGAAACATTTTAATTTATGCAGGAAATATGAGGATTGGCGGTCGGAGCAGTTGCAAAAAAGTAATTTTATTGATGAGGTCACATACAGCCTTTTCAGGCGCGGCCCCAAGGTTGTTCATGGCAGTGATTTGTCCAGATAGACCAACTGCACATACTTGGAAGAGTGGACTATCCAGGCAGTATGATGGTGCAGTAACCAGAGCAGGAGCGGACATTTCCTTTTTTGATCGGGGTGTAATTAAAGGCCAGGAATGAAGTTTGTGTTTAATTTTCTGAAAATCTTTATTCAACAGATTTTAGTTTTGCGCCTGAAAATCTGTTTCCAATTCTGTGAGTTATGTGAGTTATTTTTTATTGTAGTTCGAGTTGTTGTTGGAAACAGGATTCAAAAGTGTAGCCAACGGTCGTTTGTCAAATATTATTTTTATTACAATTTGTATCAATAAGTTCTTCAAGTTATTAATATTTAATTCTCAACATTAGCTTTTAAATTTGCTTTATCTTGATGCTAGCATGTAAATGTTAGCTCTAAGGCCGAGGTGGGAATTACTAACCACAAACATGTGTCTTGGCAACTTCTCTTTATCTCTCTTAGAATTGGGCACCTACAGGAGCACCAGTTGTAGGGCCCGTCTGCATCATGGTTTCCCTCTGCTTTCCTACTCCTTTAGACCCCACGCTAATAACTTTGGCACCCAGTCACTGCAGACCATTTTTCTCACATTGTGTTTTTGTTGGTTCCTTTTTCATTTTTCCCTTTTTTAGTACAGCTACCTTCTGTGGAATTTTATATTTAGGGTTATTATCCGGATTTGTTGTAACTTGAACATCTGATTTGTTTTGTGACAGATCTTTTTGCTATACGTAAACAGTTGTTCCGAAACATGCGTTCTATTTCACAAATGAGTTCCCAGATTTTAGCCTCTTTGGTTTGTGAAGAACACCATTTCGAAAATTCGTAAGCCACTCAAGCGAATCGCAGTATGGCAATTTGCGTGTTGAATCCTTATTTAAAAAAAGAATTTAATGGTCATGATTGAATATGATTCTAATTAAAAGATTCCGAGATAAGTTGAACTTAGTTGTAAAACATCATTAATATACTCTTCCCTTAGGTTACGAGCAAGCGATGGTTTTCGATCCCGTCATGAAAATATTCTGGTTAGGCTGTTTTTGAACTGATCGTGTTGTCTTTGATCTCCAGCGCCTGCTTCATTGAGAAGAGAAGAGCACCGCTGCAGCAGTTGTCAATTAGGATATTTTCATCCTACGAAACACTTAGTGCTTTTTATCGCCCCCTGCTTGTAAAGTGCTCTTATTTTGGAAGTGTGCCATGCAGGAGTGGACGCGGCGACTGGCAGAGGAGGTGGAGATCAGGCCCGAGATGGAACATGTGCCCCGAGAGAACACGGAGCAGCGCTTCGGACCCTGCCGCTGTCATAGACTGGCCAGTCACGACGAGCTCTGAGCACCACCGCCGCGTGGCTGTCGCGTACTCACCGTAGGCTAACGCTGTGTGCTCTTAGCCTTTCACAGGGATAGGCCCTAGATATAATAAAATGTTTTGCAGTAACTTAGCGATTTCTTCCAATAAAAGTAGGAGAGCTGGTGAACCACTACATTATCACCGTCACTGCTCCGGTAAAAGCACCTGCAGTAGCCATCAGTTAACATCTCATGCCTCAAAGTAAGTTAAGTGATTAAGTTTTAAACTAACCAGTTTTTACCATCACTACGCAAATGAATGGAGAGCAGTAATTCTTATTTTTCTGCATGCTGGTTGACGGTATGGACTTTTAACGTTGTCTTAAAGAAAAGGATAATTTTCTTGTTTAGAAATTGATTAATTGCTTGATCAGGTGTATTAGCTGGCCCCCTGACTGATCGCCGTTTATAGTGCCTTCATAGATATGTACTGGTAGTGATTGTCCTCCTTTGCATCTTCGAAATCAGCGCTTCTGTAGCATCCCGCGCTCCACAGCGCAAGGCCAATGGTGCTTGCAAGTGGCTCGTGTGGGTGTGTTCCTGTATTTCGGTAGGCCTCATCTGTGCTCTTACTCCGCTACCTCTTGGGTCACTGTCAAGTACTTCAACTATCATCTTATTTTTGAGAGCCGTTTCGCCTCTGAGAAATGTTTTATTTTAATCTTTTAGTACTGCATGTTATACTATAGTGCTGGTCGCTTGCCACCAAAAAAATCCTGGATTAACGTTAATGAAGTGCTTCATCGAGAGGAAATTATCACCAGTAAAGTCTAAGTCAACAGCATTTTTTCTCTACAAACTATCCATTATTGCGTGGACAAAATCAGGAATTTTTTTTTTTCTGTAGTCTCATGTAGCTGGTGACGCAATGAGTTCCAATGCTTACCCATGTGTTTTTTATCTCTAAATTTTATTTCTATTTTAACACTGCTTCAGTCAAGTTGCTATTTTCCTTTTTTGCTTGAATCTGAATTTGCAAATTTCGCTTGAATTTGCCATGTCTAAGAAATCTCGCATGATCTAGTGTCTTTAAACCGCTTGCCAGGCTGCTCTCTTGTGAGCCACTTGAGGAAATGCGAATTTTCATTATAATGATTTCTTTTAGTTATGCTTAAGTAATCCTTAATTTAGAAAATAAGTTTGTTCATGCCGTATTTGTGAGTTCAAATAATTTTAAACCTTCAGGAAGACCTCTAATACTGGACCATCCATTCTCTCCAGCTTTTTTTCCCCAGTTTAGAGCTGGTAGTTGCAATAATTTAATTCACAATGCTTTATTTTCCCGCCTACACAATCAACAAATCCCTCTGACGTGAATGTTTCGGGAGGTCTTGCTCTAACTTATCGTGGCACCCGCGTTGCAGAAAATTAATAGAATTAAAAGTTGAGAATTCGAATTCTAAAATGTGGCGAGATGAATTTCAGCTGGATCTGGTTAGGTATTGTATGAAGGGAATGTTTTGGGGCCTAGCTATATCATCAGCGACGTACGTGTGTTTCTGAATCCCTGGCGGTAAAAATCTGCTATGGCCAAGCTTCAGGTTAAGTGCGTTTTGGGGTGATGGTCGCTGACATTCCAGCAACTCATATTCAAGTGCAGTAACTTTTGTTCCTGTGTGGTGTGTGTTACGAGTATATTCCCTGTTTTCTGTGTTAGGTCTTGTATGTCAACGTGTCACATTTCAGCGTTTAGTAAATTGGTGCAAGTAGTGAAATTTTACGTATGTTTGAAGTACTTTGCATATTGTTGTAAACTGGAAGAAAAAATTTTATATACAAATAGCGCTTGAAACGTTATCTCACACACGAACAAAGTATTTATGACTCATTTGCCTTGCTTATGATGACGACTTAGCTAGAATAATTGTGTTCAAGCTCTTACTCGTCCTGGACGATGATATATGTTTGACTAGGAATTATTAATGTGTGTAGTTTTATAGCGAAGTTAATTTTATTGTTATTTAATAAATGTTTTATAGTTTGTTTACTAAACTTTTTCAACTCCTTTCTTTCGTTTATTTTTCATTTCAATATTTACCTTGAATGCAGCTGTGCAAGCACGTCACGATGCACCGACAGTAGCGAGCTTGCAGCTCGAGGCTGTGGCCCCAACCATGACATTTCCACCGATGGCAGCACTCACGCGCCGCGCTGCAGCGCAGGGCTGCTCGCCTGCCACAGCTCTTCATTACCGTCGGCGCTGGTGGGACACAAGTTCAGTAGGGCCGTTCTTCAGAATACGGCTACTTCAAGTTTTTTATCGTTATGCGAAATATCAGCTTGGAGCAAAAGGAATGTCGGATTATTAAAAATCGTGGGTATAAATTAGTACGTCAATGACCATGGAAATATTTATTCATTAACATGCTCTCCTTTGCTCTCAATGGCATTCCACCTTTCAACAAGCCTATAAGGGCCTCGCTTGTAAAAGTCTGTAGGTTCAAAATCAAATTACTAATTTAGTTCTTTTTCAGTCTTTTCTCTCGCTGTTAACCTAAACCCACTATAATAGTTCTGTAGTTTTTAAAACAAATGGAAATCAGAAGCAAGTTGTACAGCCCACGTCTGTCATAGAATTTCCCTGCTAGTAACAGCAAAATTCTCGGTTACAAGAACATTCAACTGATCGGAATCAAGTGGTCTTGGACAATATTTTTTGGCTCATCTTTTAAAGTGGGATTATCATTTTGAAAACGGAAAACCATCTCCTCTAACTTTCATACATTACATCATCCCCTTTAGTGTTAAGAGTAGATTTTGCTGGCGCCCTTGCATCAACACCTTTATGAAACTCGTACAGTAGAACATTTCTTATGTGATCTTTACGTGGGACAAACATAGATACCAATATTTATGAAAAATATGAACGTAACAGAGATAGTCTGAAAGAAAATCATATAATTTAGTCACAGAAATATATTACACTTATAACAGAATGCAAATGATTGACAAATCTTATTCTAAACTTCCGCTTTGTAAATTGGACATTGCTTTTGCACCAACATAATAGTAAACTGGGCCACGAAACATTGTACAACGTTCAACTCATTAACAATTAGGTTCAAATATGAGATTTTAAAGCATTACTCCTCTCATGACTTGTGGCTATTACAGGAAAAGTACGCCACTTTTTCTGCCGACTGAATCGCTGTTAAGACTTTTCCCGTCTTCAGTTGGTTGGGAGGATTCACACCTCATGAAGGATAATAAATGGCAAGTGCGGAAATTAACTTAATAGTAAATCAGCATTACAATACAATTGAAGTCCATGTACAGAAGAATACACGGGCAAATTTAGATTACCGAGATATTTGGAACAGACGCAAGACGAATTTAAGGTTAACGAGAACAAATTACATTGAACACTGGACTGGGTCATTAGAGTAAGGGGTAAGGAGGAGTGTGAGTAATAAGGATACCTAGAACCGAAGAAGTGAATTTATTAAACAACGGAGCGCTTACTTCGAACACTGATCACTATATCAACGCAAATCAGAGTTGTAGCACCAAAATAATTAAATTATCACACCAAGGAATGCTTACCAGCAGGATGGACGTCACAGGTACAAAGGAACAAACGGAGTGATCGTCATATGCCATTTGGCCACGAACTGAATGCGAAATGGGCAAGAGATTTACCTTTAGATGCTCAAAGTGTTTTGATACCACACTATTCTCGCCAATAAATCCCATCAATCGCCTGTTTCTTCATTAGACCACTTTTCTTTCAGAACTGCACCATTCTCGCTCTCATGGCTTCGGCTGTCACTAAAACATTTCTCGCTTCAAAGCTGTCGAGTAATTACAAGGATTTATCAAAGTGAAACGACCAGCTTGTACTCAATTTATTTTCCTTCTTCCATGTTCTTGAATTTGTAGGCCTCAGAGGCTATAAGCGAGCTTGTTTAGTATAATTCTGTATGTTATTTTAGAATCTTACGAGCTAGGTGAGGTCTTAGCCCAAAGCCATTTGGCAGCTTCTTAAGGTAACCGAGCACTCGGTACAAGGCATTGTGTTTCCATGCGCAAGGGTCTACCTCTCTATGATGACAATACTAGGAGCCAGGAAAACTAGGAAAAGTCCTTAAACATTTAATCAATTTGTGTTATTTCTGAGTTATTTGGAGGCTTTCGTCATGTTCAATACTGTAGCACGGGCTACACATGCTGTAAGAGAATCGTGCCCTAACTCGCATCATCAATCACGATTCTCTGGGAGTAGTTATACAATAGTTGTCTCAGGGAGCTACAACTATTGTATCCGTAGATATCAGCCCTCTCAAGAGGAGAATATGAAGTTCCGAGCCGAGAGTCGTGTAGGCTTTTTTTTTGTTAAAATAGAAAGCATTTTTCGTCTTCTTGCGGACCATCTCTTTCGGTTTACTGCTTTCTTTTTTTTCTGCACCTATAACTTTCTTCTTCAACTTTTATCGTGTTTCATAAAGTTCATCCTCAACTTACTGTTTCTTTGCGTAGGGGATCTTTTATGGTAACACACCTTGCGCAGAGACTCAATTCTAAGTACTTTTATTTTTCCTCTCTTTGGGACACATTTCTGTGGTCAGGGAGGCAAGAACTAACCTATCTAATGTAATCAGTCCAATAAATTGATCGCCGTTGTTTTTTGTGTGAAGGGCAAAACGTTGAGGTGGAACATTGTAAGCGGGTGCCGAATTAGGGAAAAGGAAATAGCTCTCTCGATTACCATAGGACTTCTAAGACAATGAAGGAGAATAAACAGAAGCGTTCACGTATATTTATAACGGGAACACAGATAATCAGCGTAAATTAAGCAGGGAGACTACGGAATAAAAACTAGCAGTTAAGAAAATAGGAAAACGTCGGAACCAATGAAACTACAGTACTTGGGAGAGCCCCAGAAATGGAGCGTGGGTGGGAACACAAGGATTTGGCATATCAGTTGGAAGCAAAAGACAATAAGGGTAAAAATAAAAAAT
>JACJUY010003541.1:4899-37492 GCA_014220935.1 Platorchestia sp. MABIK
TCACACCTGTCATAACTGGGAACCACTCACTCACCTCATTCCCTACTCTCACACACGCTCTGCTGTCAATGAAGAAACTCTTGATCGCATTCAACAGTCTCCCACCCACTCCATACAAACTCACAACTTGCCACAGAGCCTCACGGTCCACTCTGTCATACGCCTTCTCTAGATCCAAAAAAGCCCAATATATATCTCTACCTTTTGCCAAGTATTTTTCATTTACCTGCCTCACAGCAAACATTTGATCCACACAATCTCTGCCACTTCTAAAACCACATTGTTCTTCAGCCAGCACACGATCCGTCATCACTCTCACTCTTCCAATCAAAACTCTTCCATACAGCTTCAGAATATATAGTGTAATTATATCAAATTCCAAAATGATTTCAATTTTTCCTGTGTACTTGCAACAAGTTCTGACGAGGCTATATTTTGGTGCCGTCGAAGAAAGGTTGTAAATATTTCTATGATCAGCTTCGACAAAGCTCAATGATTATCAGCTCAAATGTCGAACATAGAGAGCAGTACAACTTGGAAGGCTTTGTTTAATTTGGCATATGACATATTCCTCTCATAGAATAGCTGTGGCTCTCAAGCAAGAGTAACGTATTAGCAATCCAACGAGTGGAGGTAATTACTCCAGATAGGAATTTCTTCGGGAAGCTGTCATAGGAATACTTTTGCTGGTCTATAACAGAGCAGTGTTAAAGCTTTATTGTCGACGCTCGATGAAACTTTTCACACGGAAAATGAGGAGTTTTGTAATTAGAGACTGCGTTGTGGGCGCTGCAGAACTCATGCTGAAGCTCTGGTTTCGACTCTCAACGCGTCTGAAGAGCATCACCTCTCCAACCTGCCTTCCCACGCACACGTGTACATGTTATCCAGAATTAAGAAAAAAGAGTTTCAATTGCGGTTGGATTGAGGAGTAATTCCACAAATGCTTGTGTGTATGCTCACGAATGCTTGTGTGTAAACCAGAAAAATCTCTTTTACTTGAGTTTAACAACGTTTGATTATGTGGGATAAGTTATCCTAAAGAAATTTTTGAAATATGTAGGGTAATTTTGCTAGCACTGTTGTTTCAAGGGAAAAATAAGAAAAGATTGCATTTGAAAAGAAAGATGTTCGGTAGATCAAAGGATGAGGTAACGTACTCGGGGCTGAGGAGCAATAACAAATTACATGATTGGGCAGAGCTGTTTAATTTGTGACAGCCTGAAATTGATGTGAGTGAGGCTGCAAAAGTTGTGCGTGAATTTGAAGCAGAGATTCGCTTGTCGTAACGGCGTTAACGAGAGTTTGAAGTGCGCACTTCACGCCGATGTTGTCCTCGTGAAGCACCGGAGGCGATCTCTCAGGGGATTCTAAGGAGGAGCATTGAGCCTCCGTGACGGCTCGTAAGCCAGGCGTCATGATTCATTAAGTTTTGGAATTCGAGGAAGATGTGTGATTTGAATTCCACACTCTTGAGGAACCCCAATGAAGGTATATTAAAAATTAGAAAAATGTTTATTAGAAATAGTAGAAATGAAAGTAAAATATCATTTCATCTATGGAACCATCTTATAAAAAACACCGATACTCAGAAAGTGTGAACAAACTTAAATGTTTAAAGACTTTTAAAGCTTCCAAATCTCTACTATTTTTGGTTTCAATGATTATATCATGTTGTAGAAGAAAGTCATCATCGATAAATTGAATGAAAGTTGAGTGTCTGGTGAATTTAAATTCTATAACACGCAGAAATAAGCCAATAATACAAGCTTTGCGAACTTCTGCATCAACAGTTCTGAATCCATAATTTAACGAAACATCAATTCAAGGCGAGAACGGTTCTGGAGCCTTCAATTCATTCATGGATGGACACCATTTGAAGTTAGTCCATTCTTTATTATCTAGACCACTTCTGGAGCACATGAGCTCGCCAATTGCGCCCTTCATCAGAAGTTCGCCAACTCGTTGCTTGAAGAAACATTCCTAGGGTCCGTCGACCTGTTTATTTGGTGGACATGATAAGGGACCCCATGACTCGTTAAATACCAGACCTCTTATTGAGTCTATTGATTGAGTAATTCCTGAACTTTTGGAGTTCATTGACTCGTCCATTCATTACTAATGTTCTGGAATTCGTCGACTCGTCGGTCTAATTGTTAATTGAGGTCTGTCCAATTGTTAATTTACAGAACACTCGTGGATTTTGTGGGCTGACATGCTAATCCCATTTTTTGGGAGTTCGTCGAATCGTTCATTTCTTTCAGCGGAAGATTCAAATGTTCGTTTCTACGACTCAGGGCAAAACGTCACTGAAAACCTAAAAATTAGACTCTATTAGACAGTTTTTCTAGCTGGTTTGGAAATATTAGATTGATAGAAATTTATAAGTTGCTAAATTTATGAGGATTTACTTGCTTTACAAGGCTTCAAAATGACTTCCTGAGCATGGTCTGCTGCTCTGAATTCCTGATTGGTGAAGGTACGAGTTCGTGAAGAAATTTCGTAGTCGTTATTCAGGACCGAAAATTTGCGAAACCAAATGATGGTAAAATATATTTTATTTCACCATCTATTCAAATATAATAGAGTGAAATAGTAATATATCGACTGCATCTTTCGTCCGTAAAATAGATATAAGATACATTCCGAAATAAATTCCGAAATACATTTCGAAAAAATCTTGAGATATAAGATTACATATGTAGACGAAACTCATTTAATAGGTTCAAAATTGTCAGTCTGCCAATTCCTACTCGATTTTGGGCACATTTCTTGTTCCATTCAGTGGCAATACTTAGCGAAACTAAACTACATCACGCCTGGACTACATCATGCCTACATCATTCTGCTGACATTACCGAGGGCTGTCAGTGATCCTAAATTGCAAAAATGCTGAAAGCCGTGCAAGGTAAGCTGCGCTGCCCCATCTTTCGTAGGTTCGCATTGCTGTGCACTGGCCTCCATATTATATGCAGTTATTCTAACATCTCGCTAGAAACAGTGAGACAGGGAGCAGCGGGCCCCATGAAATTTTAAATACCGCGTTGGCAGATCCATCAAAGACCCTGCAGTGGACGATCATAGCTCAGCAGCGCTGT
This sequence comes from Platorchestia sp. MABIK, assembly GCA_014220935.1. Taxonomy (NCBI): domain Eukaryota; kingdom Metazoa; phylum Arthropoda; class Malacostraca; order Amphipoda; family Talitridae; genus Platorchestia; species Platorchestia sp. MABIK. Next base: position 7,998 of record JACJUY010003541.1, read on the forward strand.
GCTACCAAAACGTTCTTGTTTGTTCGCTGTTCAGTGTGATTAGGCGCCGTTTTGATGATTATGATTTAATTTCTAGGTTAATTTCGAAGAAGGTAATGAATTTCAATGGAATTTCAGGGTATTTGCCTTCAATCTCAGTTCTGTGGGGTTTATTTCCAACAGAAACCTCCTCGTCCCTTCGACATCAATGAAGGAGCCTCAACTGTTTTGAAGACATGTGAGTGAGGTCTGATGGAGCTGAGCAACCTAACTGATAAAACTCAGGAAGCCTACGCAAACATTAATTGGACATACTTCGAAACTTGAAACACTCACAAATAAATGCTAAGATCACTATTTATTTCCCACATCACAAAGTAATGATAGTGAGAATTAGACCCACCACAAAATATCATTTATTAGGGATGTAATGTAGGTATCAAGATTTTAAAAGAACTTTAAACCCCCAAAAAATACTTCTCATAACAGTTAAATTAAAATTCAAAGAAATACTTCTGGACAGAAGCTGTCCTACGATGTAAAATGCTGGAAAACTTTGACAATTTTCAGTTTCATTTTTTGGATGCGTATAAAAATAGATATTTTCCCATGATAATTTCACATAAGCTGTGCACATTTAAAAAAAATATCATGAATAACTTAGAGGTTTCTAGGAGACTTCTCATGATTATAAGGATAAAGTTTTGCAAGATGTCACTATCTGATCAGACATTTTTACTGTCAGTGAATTGTAGTAATTTTTCAGAGAGTTGATTATAAGTTAGGTATGAGAGCTCATCTATCTTTCACTTCCAAAGCTAAAAAATTCCCAAACGGGCGTACTTCCACCGGGCGTACTCCTCCGAGGTTTCCCTGAAATATATTTTCAGAAACTTAACGGTGAAGTAAATTACAAAACTCAATTTTATGCTTGCTGTGAATGGCTTTGATGATGCTAGTACTTTGATGACTTGGCTTTGAAGGACGCGAGCGGAAAATTTCAGACACATTTGTGTGCTGTATTTTAAGTTACCTCGCTGCTCATGCGAGATGCTTCTAATCTGATGGAAATCTAATTACGATTATGAATCGATACAATTTCGCTCTTGTGGCTTAGCTCACTCCATGCGGATAATTAGCGTAAAGGGTACAGCGCATCAAAAAGTTAAATTATGAATCTAAGAAATTTTTCAGGCTTGAAAAATGGGCGAATCTGCAGTAAAAGCTTAAAGCGGATTTTTTCCTAATACTTCCACTTGTCTATAAAGCTCACGTGTGACAAAATCCGCGGAATTTCAAACCAATATTTCAATTACTCGCCAACCTGATGACCAAAGGTTGTAGATATCCACCGAGGTTAAAAATGCATGGTTGTTGGTAAAAGAATTTTAATCAGAGAATGTTATTTCCATTGAAATGGTTCAGAATTTTTAAAATGATAACCGGAATTGAATATAGAGTAGGTGTTATCAGGTCCTACACTCAACACTTTAGTGTATGTATACAGTAATTTCGAAAAAACTGAATTTGCTCTATAATTCACGAAACAACTTTTAGATACAGTTTAGTTTAAAGACCAAGCAAAATTTCATCTTAGAAAATGGATAAAAGACGAGGTTTCAGAGCTCTTCGATGCTCGTATCCTAATCCAAAATTCCTTTTTTATTCACACGACACACGATACGAGATTTAGAGTCGGACGTTTTGGTGTGCCCTGACCACTGCCCCAACGCAGCGCACAGAGCGCAGCTCGCCACGATAAGCCCCGGCAGGACATGAAGCGGAATGTTGCGTAGCGCAATGCATGGTCTCGTGAATGCTTTCAGCCAGATGTCGCCACATGTCTTTTTGAGCTTTTGTGAATGCAGTTACGGAGCCTCGCCAACCTGTGCAGTAATGAACTTATAATTAAGAACTACTACTACTGCTAACAAAGAACTACTTTCAGCCTGAAGCCAACGAAATCAAAATGATATGGAACAAGAAGTAAGTTATCAACAAATCGATTGAATTGATTTTTTTGACTGTGTTGATGGAATTTATTTTAAATATGTGTCGAGTATTTAATGATGAAAAACCGCAGTTACCCAATACCGGTACTTTCATTCTATTTTTCTGTTTAGTAAGCTCTCCGTTCTTAGCTATAACTGGAGAGCATCATTTTGTATTTTTAAACTAACTTTTGGCGGTGTGTGAAAGACCATTCCTGACACCCATAATTCTGAGCTCTGCTTTGTACGTTTTATACGCGGCATTCAAGTCAGAGCGTGAGCACATGGGTATTCCAAAATTTAATTTTTTATAATGTTAGCTTTTTTTTTAATAGCATCGCTAAAGAAAGTGTTCTCATAGAAGATCTTTTGGCATAAAAACTCAAAAACTGTTTCCAGAGGTATTGGGTGCTTTTGATTCATGTTCTTACGTTAGTGCATCTTGTAGCTCTCCCAATCATTCACAGTTCAGAAGGAGATGCAAAAACTACATTGTTGATATGGTATTGAATACAGCGTCAACTGCATGTTAGTGAACCCGTCGGAAACCGCGTGATAGTGAACACTCACAACCGTGTGATGCTGAACACGTCGGTAACTGCATGATAGTGAACACGTCGGCAACCGCGTGATAGTGAACACGTCGGCAACCGCGTGATAGTGAACACGTCGGTAACTGCATGATAGTGAACACGTCGGCAACCGCGTGATAGTGAAACCGCGTGATAGTGAACACGTCGGTAACTGCGTGATAGTGAACACGTCGGCAACCGCGTGATAGTGAACACGTCAGCAACTGCGTGATAGTGAACACGTCAGCAGCTGCGTGATAGTGAACACGTCGGCAACAGCGTGATAGTGAACACGTCAGCAACCGCGTGATAGTGAACACGTCAGCAACTGCGTGATAGTGAACACGTCAGCAACTGCGTGATAGTGAACACGTCAGCAACCGCGTGATAGTGAACACGTCAGTAACCGCGTGATAGTGGAAACGACGTTCAACTTAAAACGTTCAAACTGTGAATTTATTTCTTTTTCCACTTCATGAAGTTTTTTGTTTCATAACGTAGGTGAAATAGTGGATGAAAATAAAATTACGCCAAAGTGTACTGAACTACGCAGTTTAGCAACCTTTCATGCTCAAAAAAATTCATTTCATTTTTAAAGAAATCGTTTACAGAGGCATGAGAAGCTGTTCAACAAACTACTTAGCTTTCAAGGATCAAATGCGCAATGTATGCAAAAGAATGTTCATTTTGAGTTTTGAACTTGCAATAAAAAGGCTTATAGTTCTACCCTGAAATGCAAATTTTGAAGTATCAGAGAAAAAGTTTCGTTCTTCAACGCCGGCGCGAATAGCAAAGCGTCGAATTTTCTTCACAACTGACGCAATGAGCTCTCCTGACGCTTCAGTCTCTCGTTTCTTCAAAGGTGTAAACTGAAGAGAAAAATGACAGATCAATATCTCTCAGGATTCAGCGACAGCGCCATTTGATGTGACCTTTTAGAGCCTTGCAATAACGAGTTCGCTCTTAGTTGGACGTATTTTTTCTGAACCTAGAAGTGAACGCGTTAAGTTAAACTGCACATGTTTCGAGTATGGACTCTGAAAGAGATGATGAAAGAAATACCGGTCGAGCAAAAAGAAAAACTTAGATCAATTAACATTGTGAGTGAAATCAAAGATTAAAATTTTGAAATTCTGATTGTAAGCTGAAACAAATTTGTAACCAGCCGTAAAGACTTCAAATGATTTTTGTGTTCTTCTGACTTGCATTTACTTGTCTAAGATATGTGAAGAAGAGAGACTAGTAAGTCTTCAATGACGAAGTTATTCTGAAATTTCGCTATTTTGAGTTCTGAATGTTGAAAGCATAATTCCCAACCCACCTATTAGATACATCGGGACGAACAGGAGCTGCCACTCTCCTGGATCTTCGCTACATGTCTCTCTCTTAGGTATTTTGTCTAAGAAATGCAGGAGGACTACAAGCCTTCGGTGAGTTGTAGTTATTCGTTAATATCTTGAAAATGATTTCTGATCGACCAACGCACACTTCCTGATTGAACTGCAGAAACAGAAACTTGCGCTCCCCACTCGGATAGCGAAATGAAACATTGAATGCTTCGATTCAAATCAGCCACACATGCTTGATGTCTGGTGAATATCAAAGCGAAGTCGAGCTTTGAATTTTTGAATTTAGCTCATATTTTTGTGCTTCCACACAGGACTTTCTTTGCTCTACCAGTCAAGAATTTAGATCTCAAAACTAGTGAATAAGAGACAAGATTTGTTGTACCGTTGCATTGAATGCTAGCGTCGAAAGTTTGTCCTCCATCATTCAATGCAGAGCAAAATGAAATAAATGAAAATTCAGATCGCACTGCACCTGGTATAAAGGTTTCTAAAATAAAACGCACTCTATTGAGTATAAATAAACTGACTTTGTATTTTAATTGTTTGATCATTATTGGGTTTTATTCCGTTTACACGTCAATGCAGTTATAAATGAAATCAACTTGAGGTCGACCCGCTAACTAGGGCTGAACAATATGTCATTCAGCTTGCTGTGGGATATTCAAATTTGCTTCATTTATCGCACTCCTCAGGACAAAAAAAAAAGATGAACAACTAAATTGCTACTTTAGTATATGTGGAACGAATAGGACGTTTAGATAGATTAGAGCATTTGGTAGTTGGTCCTTACAGAATGAACTCCTGTCAAATGAATCGTATATTTGAAGAAAATATGCTTGAATTGCACAAAATCTTGCTCCGGAGGAATATGTTCACTTTAAAAATCTATTAAATGGATTACATCACCAAGCCAAATGAAATTATTCGTTCGTTTGACAGAAGAATATTATTACAGCAATTGAGATATTCGCAATTGGTTGAGAGATTTTGTTAAGAACTTTATTACATAAAGAGAAATAACTTCTAGAATGCTCTTAGCATCTGTTGTAATGCATGATGATAACGGATAACTGCCATCACATCTTGGAATTTCAAACCACTTCTTTAGTTTTTTAGAGAACAAATTTTCCTCAAAACTTTAATTGATTAAGAATATAAATTGCAAAGTACTTCTCCATTATAGCTGTTTAAGTCCGTGCGATTATGTATAGAGTAAATAGTACTGAAGTAAACGAGTTTTAAAGTGATTAAAATTTCAAATCAAGGAACTGGTTCATTTTTCTCCTCAATTTTGCAAATATTTATAATGTGAGAGCACATTGGCTATTTGCATGGCTGAATATTTAATAAGTCACAATAATTTGAGGCCTTTTTGAAGATTTCTAGTTTCTTAAACCGATCATTTTCTCATGTCTGGAAACAGCTACCCCATCATTAATGAGCTATGATTGTTTAATTTCAATAGAATGTATTATTATGATCACCTGTGTTCCTCACAACATTTGCGCGATATTCAAGCCTTGTGAAGTGCAGTCTCATTTTAACGACTCATTCAGAGCCTGCACGTAGAATCAGAGAATAGAATCAAAAGTCAAAATCAAGTTCTGTGCACCTCCGTAGCAGTCTGTCACAACCCTATTCAGTAGGCATATATGTAGATAGGATAGGATAGAATTTTGTAACGATATTATTAAATGATGAAAACTGTTAGGAGCAATCTAGATATTTTTTCGTAAAATTGTGGGGGCCGTAGCGATTATGACAATGTAAGGATGGTTTGATTCGAGTAAGGCAAGTACCCACATTCGAGCAAAGGCATAGGTCAGGCAACGGGCTTGACTGTTTGTGTCTCTACTCCTAAACTGTCTGGCTATAGGCCATTAAAATGTCCCGTAAATTGAGGACGAACAATGAGATAGAAATTGGTCTAACATGATGGGATATGGGAGGTGTGAAGGGAAACTTAGTTTTTAGCGTAAAGGCAGTTTTTAGCGTGAAAGGAGAAAGAATGCCTCGTGCAGTTTCTTTGGGAATAAGGAACGTTCATTTCAAACAAGAAAACAGTGAAATTTATTGTCGTGGGAAAGTGTTTTAGAATAAAAATCACTAATAAAAACAACCTCTCTGCTAAGTCAAGAAATTACGGCTTCTTATTATCTGAATTGATGAAAAAGTAAAATACGTGGACATGGGTCTGGGTGAGATCGGAAGACATTGTTTGAATAAATTTCATCTCGAATATGTTGAATTGCTTGATTGTTTATGCGAAAGGAAGATATACATATGCAGAAATATTTTATAAAAGAAAGAGGGAAAGATGAAAAATACATGTTGATCTGCACTCGAATGCAACATAGGAAAATAAATAGAAAACATTCTAACTTGCAGGTAAAGGGTTGTCTGCGTGTAAAGAATACGAAGAGTGAACATCTCTGTCGCAATGGGAGGTGCCACGCAGTCGTGAAGGAAAACATCAGTCGTAAAATTAACCTTCCTTGAAATTCACTATGAAGTAGTATAACATCTCCAGGGGTCAAATTCGAGAACTGATGTCAGAGTAAAAATGAGCAGAACAAGCATTAAACGAGGCAAATGAAAATTGACAAATTTTACGTGTGGGAGGCAATCATTGTGAGCCTTATTATCTTAATGTGTCTGTCTCTCCCCGTCAACGTATACGGTAATTGGTGTGCAAAAATCTGCGGTCCTCTCATTCCATGCCTCAATACCTGATGCAAGTAATTGTGAAAGATAGTAAATTAGCCGCTAATATAGGAATACGGAAGCGTTATTGAATAATGGAGATCAAATTGTAAACGAGAGTTCTCTGATTGTGCACTAGGGTGTAATTTTGTGTGAACACAATTTTATGAAGTCACCCGGGTGATCATGTATCAAATGTATTTAGCGGACAAGTCTTGCCTCGAGAATACAAGAAACATCAGAAATACAGTTTGGAGTTGTAAGTCAGTCTAGGACCAAAACCTGGGAAGTAACCAATAACCATTTAATTTAACAGTTTCACTCCAGTACCTTCCAAATGTTAACATTGTCTCTATGTTACACTAGTGCGCTTTGTATTATCGTAGATATTTGGTATGGATGTGGGCCATTTCTCCATTTCGATATTGCCTTGTTAATACAAGCAAGCAAGAGTGACACACGTCTCGTGACACGTGAAGATCAAATTGAGATGAGGCCGGGTAGGCAGGCAGGGCTGAGGGCAGCTTGGAGTCGCGTCAGAGCGCTAGTTTCCGCCGGCGTGGTCGAAGGCTGTTGCTGTATTGGCTTCCTTGTTCTTCCTAAATTCTGTTTGTCTACTATTGTTATGCTTATGTAAATGTGAATTGCTACTCGACTTTATTAAGTAATAATTTCTCAGGTAGTTCATTCACCATGATTTTACGAGCACGTCTACAGATTTTTTCGGTGCATATAAGTAATAATTAAGCAAATGTACTAAGAAATATGCCCCGTACTGACATCTGAAGATATACCAGCTCTCGCACGGAGCTCGCTTGATAACTTTTTCTTCCCATTATACTTTTTCCGTCATAATTTCTCATCCCTTCAGAAGGAAATTATATCGAAATTTGAAATGGCTAAACCTGCTTGCAGCTTTCATCAAAGTGCTAGTGGGCCTTTCATTTTGTTTACCGTATTTATACGAGCTTTAACAAATAGCAAAAAATTCAGAGATTTTTTTATAATTTCAAAATTATTCTTCCTCATTTGATAAACTTTTAAGCTTCATATTATGAGTAAACCCTAATTCTTCCCAGCTTTTGAGGATACCATAAACACTATCTTACTTTATGCGGACAGAAGTTTCCACTTCTTTGATATTTGAAGGCATCTGAAAGCCTAAAGTAAAAGTTGGATTTGTTGTAGAATAAAATGATATATGTGTCCAGGACACTTTAAGTACTTGTAGAAGGCCTAAAGTAAAGTTAAGTGAAACATAGCTTGCTGCCAATTTCGTTTAGGTACGTAATCGCTTGATGACGTGGGAAGACTGGAAATGCGAGGAGGCATTTAAGGTCAAGTGAGGACACACTCTTACAATTCACTCAGACGGAATGAGTTGCTTTTGGACTTCGTCCTCGACCTTAAAAAAATTTTCATACGTGATGCAAATTGAACTATTTAATTTATTTGAAAACCGACTCACAAGACACTCATCTCGATCACACCAAACAAAAAATTTCCATGTGCAGTTGGGAGAGGTTTAAAATATCACAGTGACTGAATATTACACATTTTCTGACAAGGTGAATTTTTAGTGCGCGTCCCGAATTATGTGTCTTTATAAAGAAAAGAGAACAAATGCTTATGTGGACGCGTTTAAGGAGTGAACGAAGAGGAACAGTTTGCGACGGCTAAAGAGACTGCTCTCAAGCTCGGCGATCGAGTTGTCTTGAAATATGAACTGCATCCGTAATGCAACAATCCGGGTAAAATTGGGAAAATTATTTGAATGAAAATATGGACATTTTGAAAGTAATCAACGATCATACAAAATGAATATTGCGCTAAAATTATCATTCTAGCCTAAACTATTCAAGAATTAATACTATTTTGGATGATAGCTCATTTGCGATTGCAACGGAATTCCTTTTTTAATGGTACAAGGTTTTTCAAACGACCAAACTTTGAATTGAGATTTTGACATCTTATAACAGGGGTATTGACTACAATTCAAAACCTTCACAATTCTGTCCCGCAGTCAAACGGAAAAAATGTTAGATTCTTTTAACTTTGGGTGAGCGAAATTCAGCGATACGCTTCATAGTCCCACAATCACTTCGTAGACTTTTGTAAGAATGACATAGGCGCCAGAGTGAGGGAGACTCAGTTTTACCGCTTGAGTTTGGCTAATTTGTTGATTTTGAAATCAACTTTCCTGCAGGCATGCTAAATAAAATGCAAAAGTGATTTTTCCTTCATTGCCTGCTCTGATAAATTACACAATTACAGGCATATAAAAATTTTGCATGATCATAAATGGGTATTACCACATTTGTGCACGCAGACTTATTTAAATAATAATTTCAATAATATGATTATTTATGATTTATATTCTCAAGCGTGAAACAAGTGCACAAGGGCTTCAATTGAAATCATAGAAGTGAAAATAAACGAATAACATTTCTGGTCTACCAACATTAAAGAAAGTTGGACTAAAATGGATTAAGCACAAAAGGTGAGCAAAAATGATGCATCTAAAGCGCTGAGATCGTCCTTTGAGCAGTCGCGTGCGAGGGTTGGTGCGGGAGCAAACATTTTGCCTCCTCTGCAGGGGGGACTTGCGTGTGTGTCCACAACTCGAGCAGGGGGCTGATGCAGCTGGTCTCGGTGCCTTTAATTCGCAGTTGTCAACACAATCTGCCACTAATGGCGTACTCTCAAGCACTAGGAACACAACACGGGAGTGTGTTCTGCTTACCAAAAAATGAGTGGATTCTCCTTTGATACGTGTCTTAAAGTTAGACAATTTATGAGCAGATGAATTACGAGCCAAAAACTCGTTTTGCTACTTAAAAGCCAAACGCAAGTTTTTTCAGTATTATGACATTTATACATTAGGCAATTGTAGTTTGAATTTTTTCATTAAATTTGCACTAAGTGCAAATTGTTTATGTTAGATATATTATCGTCTCACCAGTATAATGAGGTATTGGCAGACGCAATGCTTGCTCTAACAGCGACGGTAGTAAAGAAATTCAGAAAAATTAATTATTTGGCGTCAATCCGAACGGGACAATCTGGCGGCAAATTTCACCTCAAAAAAGTCGCAAAATTGAAGGTATTCAGAATACACTCATTGAGGTAAATTCGGGTCTGTTATCATGTATAGAAGACCAGATCCGTTCAACACCACTCAGGTTTGAAAATCATTACGAACAATTATACTTATTGAAATTCTGCGCATTTATTCGTACATGTATTATTGACTTGCTGTGTGATGCAGTGGGCACGATGACTGTCGCATGCATGTGGAAAAGCTGTTTTATAAATGGGAGTATACCATTATGAACTCTATCTATCTACCTCAGCAAACATCTGCACAGCATCAACAAAGCAAGTCTATGAGCAGGAGGCATAAATCCTTGCTTTCGTCTTTCAATGTACCCTGGTAGGATAAAAACTAACGCCTGTAATACGATGAAATTCATTTGAATCGACGCATTGACAATCGTTTAATATTGTGATACATTTAACCAACTCATTGCGATTTCATTTAAGGAGCTTAGAGTAATGTTTCCTTCTGCCTAAATGATGAAGCCCTCATCTAACAGAAGCTTTTTGATTTTATCAAGATTAAAGAGGTCGTTGTTGCTAACTAATTTCCCGCGTGAGAAGAACGCTCCTCCGCCCGGGTTAATGCGATGCTATCAACGGTGATGGGCGCCAGATGGAAGCTTTTGAGGCTAGCTTTCAGCACTTTCTCATTTCCTACAATGTAATACAAAACATTTTGTGCTTGTTATAGCCTGTAATTGTATGCAGAATGTTATAACCCACCGTTTTTCAAACATATTCCGACCTGTCCTTTTGTATATGATGTCATAACTCATAATTAAACATTAAGTATCATAATCCATCATTTATAACATATCAGAACCTGTCATTTACCACAACATGTCGTAACCTGCCATTTAAATAAACACACTATGTAAGTTGCCCGGCTATTAGGTACATCACATGACTCTTCATCACTTTATGTATATCTCCGGTCATTTCTTACACTGTATTATGACCTTCATTTTGTGGATCATGTTTTAACACATTGAACGCGTTTCCGCGGTTATAAACGGTTGCTGAGGTTAGGCTGTAAGTAGCAGAATAGGGAAATCGACTCTAGTGCTCGAATACTGTTTTATCCTTCCTAAGAAATATGAAAAAAATAATAGCGCGAGACGTTTCACCTGGCATGGTAACAGTTATTTCTCAAAGAGATAGCAAAACATGAAATGTCAATCATTAATACCGGTACGTATATGAGCAATTTACCAACTTGGCCAATGCGCGGGAAACGTATTAACTCGTCATTTTATGGAAAATATTGCAATCTTTACATTTTTTAACATCTTTCAATTTGTCATTTAATATGTGTAACACAACCTCTCATTTTTGCAGTTTTTTACCCCCTCAGTTTATGTAAAATTTTAAATTGAACATCTTCCATGATATGTAACGTGCTACTTCTATGGTGTATATTAACCCGCAATTTCATGAAACATCTTATAACTTTCAAAGATTTCCTTCAACCGACAAAGCGCTTACGGAACAAAGTGGCTTCGCTGAAATCAACAGGTTGAAGTTAAATGCAAATTTCAGTTTTGTTTATTGGGGATCCTGCATTGTGCTGCGTCTGGTGAAATTTTCAAATACAAACGCATAAAAAAATTTTACCTGCCTTTCCACGCTAGAGTGAAACTGATTAGTTTATAAACTTGACAGAAAATGATTTATCATATTTAAGCAAAGACAAAAAAGATATACGTTACCAATCGCACTCTATTTTTCATACGACATATGTGGAATGAGTGCACACAAACACGTATACACTCACACATTTGCTCACAATCACATAGACACGCAATACACACACACATTGATTCACACACACATGCACACACACATGCGAGCACGCACAATGATATTGTCATACCAGCACATGGTCATACACTCACGTATCATACACAAACTCATAATCACATACATAAGTATCCGCAAAAGGCTATTCCCTCAACCACGCACATAAAAAGCAGAAGAAAAGCCTACGCCACTCTTCAGCTTAGTTTTCATCATTCATGTTTTGTAAGGAGCATGGAAATGTTAGAGCAGTAGATTTCTAAAGCACTTCAAAATACAGTTTTAATTGGTCGATTTAGAGGAAATCTCGTTAACGAGAATTACACAAAATCGACCAATCACTGCGACATTCTATAAGCTGCTGTGCGGTTCTTTCAAAGCTGCCTCGTCTCTACACAGTGAGCTGCCATTCTCTTTGTACACAGAATGACAAAGATAATTCTGCCGACGAACATAATTCTGGCAATACGCTTCATCACCTCCGCCTGTGAGGTTTTAGTTTAATTGGAACGAAGGCTATTTTTTCTCATTCGACTACTGTAAGTGAAGTTTTTAATGCAAGCCGAGGAGTTCGAAGCAAATGTTCGCCTCAGTTGGAGCCAGGCTGTGCTGAAGAGGTGCGCCCGATCTCTAAATCAGGCTATGCCCTGAGCATCAGGCAGGCTATGATTTTTTTACTTAAACTAAAATGATCTTCGAAGAATGACTGAAAAATCAATGTTTTCGTTTGTGCAGAGTAGAGATAAACGTATTTACTCTCATTTCTAAATTTTGAGTAAATCGAGACTGAATGATATTACTCGATTTAGAACACGTGTTCTGGGGCTCATGATATAATGGTTCAAAGACAAAAATAAAGAGAACTGGTGACTAGATCCTTAAATGAAAATATGATTATTCTGTCGTTATTTTTTGGAGCCATTCACTTAGATTTTCGTGCATGTGATTCCCAAAGCTTCATTAGAAAACTCATCTTCAGATACACAATTCATTAAATAGAAAAACATGATTTCTTTTCAATTTATTTCTCAAGTCCTACAGGCTTTCCACGATGAGAATGAAATTGAACAGCGAACTTCATCTCCCTGTAATCGAGCATGCCGAACAATCCAGTTTGTAAAATTTCATGCCTCACGCTCACAATCAAAGTCAACACGCATCTTTCCGCACTTCTTCCTAGCATCCAAGTATGACGGCATTCGAAGATGGTAATTCCAATTTCTCCACAACAGCTCAAAAAACTCAATCCTGAGCTGTTCATTAATGTGAGCCGAAATTCAACTCACCGAACATGGGTCCGTCCCTCTGCACAATGAAGTAACTATCCAATTGATGTATTTATCTCATCTCAATGAAAAAAATTCGAACCACTTATCGCTTCCGTATAATGTTATTTTCTTCCTCTCACTTCCTAACAACGCAGCTGCGGCGCATGTACGTATCTAATCTGGCTCATTTCTTGATAGATTCAGTTTTTTCTTTTCTCAATTTGTTAAAGTTGCTCATCTTATTTAGTTTCATTTTCAAGCGTTCATATTTGGGTTCGTTTTCATGTGTTCAGTTGAGTAACATTTTAAAGAGTTAATTTTAACTTCGCTTGCAAGCATTTAATTCAGCCTCATTTTAGTTGGCTGAACCGTCAAATTGGATTCTAATCTCATTCTAATAATAAATTTCTATTTTGACCAGGCTAATTCAGTCCTTTTTTCCTACGCTGAACTTATTTCAAGAATCTAATTCAAATGTATTGTTAGGGTCTAATTTCTGCCTCTGTTTTCACTCACCTCACCCAGCCCGCGCCACAGTCGATCGTCCTCCCAGTGTTTTAGGACAGACCGCGTCAACTGGGAATTTAATTGTTTACCTCATTTTCCTGATTAAATTAATCACTTAACTAAGGGAAAGCTGATTGTATTACTCACCTTCCTAACTCAGGGGTATTTGTTGGCCTTTTTGTTTCTTTATCATATTTGTCATTTTGAGAATGATTTTGTCATCAATCAAGTTTTATACTCATTCATAAAGTCGTCGTTTGCGTTGGTAAAAATTATTCCCCCAAGATTTCTTCCAGTGGAATTATTGAACTGAGAAACCAATCACTTTCAGTTTTCTTACTTTTAATTCAACCATTGCGCTCGCTTTCTCGAGCCCATTTCTAGTTCAGGCCTTTCTAGTATTAAGAAAACTTTTGCGACAGAGACAAAAGGGTCTCACAATTTATGGGGCTGGAAAGTTTTGATCAAAAACCTTCAGAATGTCGTCGTCAAGGGGTGCTTTTACCAGTAACTAAATAATAAAGAAAACAGTCATTATGGTCTTAAATTAAACAAATTAACACTTAGGACTTTATGGTCGGTATTCCATCTGACTGGAACAAAACGCAATGATATTTTGAGTGTGAGCTTCCTGGTAAGGGAAAAGTAACTTGAGAAGCTGATTAAGAGCTCAAAGTTTTGGGTGAGGTCGACACAAAAAAAACGAATATTGAGAGGTAAAATTTGAGCATGAATTCAAAGCTGCTGTTTAAAATTGTGCGCTGTGTATGGTCATACAAGTAAATTCCAAGTCTAACTTTTTCGCCTCTGCATCTATGATTTTAGGTGACTAAGTACAATTTCTATATTTGGCGGCTAAAATTGTTGGTGCTACGCCGAAAAAATTGACTGCGATGGTTGAAATGTAGAAATTTAGTTCAGTATTAGGCTCTTTGATCGCTTCATAGTTTTGTGAACTGATACTTATGCTCTTTTGATACTGAACATGAAGCAATTGTCAAGAGGCTCAAGTCCTACAAAGTCACTTTAGTAAAACAATGTTAATGTTTCCACAAAATTGTTAGTGCAGAGTAATTCGAGCGTAGGGAAAGCAGAGGCAAGGAAACTGGGAAAATTTTTCTCTCTGAATATTCCTTTTTAACGTTAGTGACTCTCATTAATGGAAGTGCAATTGAATACTTGTGAACTTATTTCCTGTTTAAAAACTAACAAAATTTCTTCTTAACATATGATAAATTTTATGACAAATCTTTCATAGTGTAATCAAAGATCCTTCAAACCAAGTTTATGTGAATGTCGAAAACATGAAAGTTCTTTTGCACGCTTTCTACATAATAAGAAAAAATTAAGAGTGGCAAACGTTTGTTTAGCGATAAATTTTCCTGGAAAGATGGAAGTTTGTAGATCATCAAAAACGAACTTCACAGAAAACTGTACTAGAACTGCAAGATATTGACGGCTTGCAATTCTTACGTGTGTGCACCCTGCCTGTCACTGATCAAACATGAAAACAAAAAGTTTCTAAACTTGTAATAAGTTGCGTTGTGTTCTCTACAATGCCATCATGTTCTTATGTAGTAAAAATTATTCTCAAGTTGTAACTCTTCCAACCATCAAGGAAGTCGGAATGAAACCTTGATCCTTCACAGTGAATATAGCCCACAATGCGAAAACTCTTTCCTGAAAATCTGACAATAAATGTCGCTGAATATATCCGTGTACAGCGCTTTGTAGCCACATGCAGTGTTCGAGTTGCTCCTTTCAGACTGGCATCTCCTGTTGTTCTGTTCGGAAGCAAGCAATGATTTCAGAATGTGTGCCTCTCGAAGAAGCACACACACTAGCGTTCGTTGTCCTACAGACGAGTATACAGAATAAATGAGGCCTAATTCTGTTTAGATGTTCCATCAGACGCACAAATTGTCGTTAGAGTCACTGGCCAGTCCTGCAGTAAGCCTTTAGAATGGCAGCTTTTGTTCAATGGACGCACCCAGTCCGCTCCTTATGTATGTAAATAGAAGCTCGGGTTTGCTACAGGCGCTCAATATCTTTCATAATGAAATACTAGAGATTTGAAGAGTTAATAAATGTAATAACTGCTATCATTGCTGGTCAAGTGAAGGATTTTAGAGTATATTGAGTAAGCGTAAAAGTGTATCGAGAGACACGAGTAGAAATTGATCATGCATGAATTGCCATTTTATTTCCACTGACATTTTCTATAACTGAGTGTGTTTTAATGAGAATCAGTAAGCTGAACCTTTAGCGAGTGAGAGGCAGAGATGAGAAGAGAGACGAGAATCAATGCCGAACTTATCTCTTTGCGTATTCTGACCATCTAATGTGATTTGGTCTGCAAATACCGTCAAAATCAGTTTATGCGAAGTCATTGTTGGATTCAGATAACACAGCTACTCGATGAAGATGAATGGAATTTGCAGCCGGGGTCCAACACAACAATAGTTTCAATCCTTGGGAAGCGAAGTCGTTTATCAGCTCACCTCGCTGCGCATGCACACCGTTGTGTGTGCGGTCGTTGGCTCTTGTGAAGAAAAATGTTAAAATACTGAACTATTTGGCAAGGAATTGGAACTATTTAAACCAAAAATTTTTCCCTCAAGCTATTCACTAGTAAAATCATGACGAAGAACTGTTACGATGGACATATAGAGATATAACTACCCGTGGGTCCAATTTAATTCAGTGACTGCAATGCGTCGGCATGGAAACCATATTCTAGGTTTTCAAACTAGACCACTTAGTTCGGCATTGATTCTAAATGAAACTAGAATTTAATGCTCACACAAATGATTCATTCAAAAGCTTAAAAATACTCAAGCTTTTTGATCTCTACAACCTCTCCATATGTAATTTCATGTATAAAACACTAACTGATGATGGCTACAGAGCACTCGTATATGTAAACTGGTGATCATGAAACTGGTCATCAGTCACAACACAGTATCCTCTTCATTGGAACTAAGAATTGGAATGCAATCTCTGCTGAGATCCGTGAAAAAAGTTCTTACAAAGCTTTCAAAACAAATCTTGAATCCCTCTTCCTATCGAAATATTAATCATATAAGGTAGTTTAAGTCATTTTTTTTCTTTTGGTACGTCTCATCTTGATAAGGTAATCTACCATAATAATAATATGGTTCTTATGTTCCTAATCATTTTTATTGAACATACTGTTCCCATCCAGCTCATATTAATCGTTCATTTTTTGTTAAAAAATTAAGCATCAAAATATGACCTGTCTTGTATGCTCCTAGGTTAAGTAAATTAGGTTAAACATAACTGTACACTTTAAAGATAGCTTGATGATAGGATGTCCTAGAAGTCACTGAACTTATTCGGGCCCACAAGTAGCAATACTCAAATATGTTCATTGTACTAGACTTAATATACAATCTATTGTTTTATCCCATGTGGTAAATGAATTGTTTAAATTGTTTAGATTGAACTTACGCTAGACTGATGGAACAGTTGTTAGCGTAATAAAATGACAAATGCCAGGGAAAACTGACCATTGATGAGTAAATTTAGAATTTATTCCATTAACTTACAATTAGCCTTTCATTTTAATCCATCTAATGGAGAGGAAAAGGTTAATTTCTACTGATGGATACATCGATGCTTCGCTAAGAAATAACATTCGTAACTCTTTTTCAATACTCCTTAACAGCTTTTCTTAGAAGGCATCGAGTTTCTCGTGTCAATTCTGACGAAGTGGGAACTGTATTGAGAATGAGTTTTGCAATAGCAATGAAGTATTTTTACTTTGATTTCTAACAAAATGATCATGAGGGCTAGCTCGTAAGATATTAATTGTTTAACTAAAACCAAACACGTATTAGATAAATCGGACACTTTCATGTCTTTCAAGTACGACATGCGTATGCATTTGATGTTAACCAACAATTCAAAGTTAGCGGTCTTTCGGTTTAGACGCGCCACGATCATTGGTGGTCGCCGATAATAGTGTTTTTAACCACTTTTTGTTTTAACTGATATAAATTGCAGAAAAAGAAATTTTTCAAGTTACTTCAATTCCCGATATGAATGTCTTTAATATCCCAAACCAATTCTTGCAAAATCTCCCGATGGAAAATAATTACAAGCATTTGAAGAAAAATTTTCACTCAAAACAGGGTCATGACCAATTTAATTGATATTTTTTCTAAGTTTTAGTAATAAAGTTTAATCGATGCATTTAGGCTAGGTTAGGTTTTACTTGGTCAGTAGGTAACAATTTTTATCAAGATGATGTCACTATTTTTAATGAAAATGCATAAATAAATGTCTACCTAGTCTTGAACAACGGAAACTTGCTAATAAAAGACTACCTTTTACCTATTCTATTATCTAAATATTTAAATATTCATAATTCAGAAATTGCTCGTTTGCAGGCCTTTCGAAAATGAGCGGTTTACTTCAGGAATTTGAGACCTAAAATCCAACTGCTTCTAATTTTTCTGTATAGGCTCGAAATGAACTAAAAAGATTTAACTTTACTGAACATGAGCTAGACTAATTTATTGAAACGTTTCATAACACATTGTGACTACGTGACGTCATCATGACGTTAGCGGGCTGTGTCGTCTTAATTTTTTGATCGCCTCTAAATTTTTTGGCCATCAGGTGATTTAAAAAACTGAGTCGAAGTACTAGAATCAGGTCAAAAAACACACTGATAATTGAGGCAAATGCAGTTTTTTTACGCTAATTAGTGAAAGAAAATCGCCCCACATTTTAAGTTGCTCGCTAGTGTTGCAATAAACGAAGCAAAAAAACCCACAAGTATTGATTTGCGACAAATATATGCATGTGATTAGGCAGATTCATTACTGGTGCAGTTAATGGGAAAACATTTCATTAGATTGCACTATTGAAACTCATGCGAGAGTTCATTTTATGAGGAAATACGCTCTAAAATTATTGAGAATATTTTGACCTATTTAGTAAATTCAGATAACGCTAAGAGAAGAAGCGAAAAACTCATGTCGCAAGGGACTAAATGTCTTCTGATCTCAAGTGATTTTATTCTAACTCAGCAGGCCCCTTGACATCAGCCCATTGCGGATCGCAAGAAGGGGCTGCTGCTGCTTGCATCATTGTTAATTGTGAATGGTGTTGTTGTGGTTGTAGCCCAATTATTTGTAATGTTTCAATAGCTTGTCTTACACAAGCGAGTTTCTCCATACTACAAGTTGTCTCAAGAAGAATCAAGAAGACCGCACACTGAAGGCAGGACTAGCTGAACTGGCATTCCGAAGTGAATGACGTCGTACTGCGACTACTATGGATCTTGTGATATGTGACTCATTCGATTTTGTTAAATTTGTTTCGTTACGTTTTGTGCATAAAGTTTGTGAGCTAGTACAATGGGTAATAATTACCGTTTGCAATATTTGGAGAGGATGCTATCCCATTAGTTTTCAGATGTTTCTTATAACTTTACCGTTGACAGTAATAGTGTCTTCCATTTGTTCAACATCAATTTTTCGTGGATATACCGGGTGTTGTGTAATTCGATGCACATATTTTAACCATATTCAGAAAAAAGCAAAATAAAACGATTTTCATGAGTGAAAAACACCTTTAAATTCCTTCGTTTTGAGGTTTTTATCACTCATGAAAACCGTTTTATTTTGCGTTTTTCCATACATGGTTAAAATATGCGCATCGCATAACACAACACCCTGCATACTTTAAGAACCGTACTTAATTTCAGATTCAGAGTGATAGCTATTGTGGCACCACCGATCACTGTTCTCTTTTTCTTGCTCTGAATTCGTTGGGACATTGTGTGGTGAAGTATTGGAATGTTGGTCAACTTTATGCGGTCACTCGGTGATTAATGTTAGCACTCAAAACGGTTATAAAATTAACTTTCAGACTGTTCCCGTTTCGCCCCTGAAACGAGTTTCTTCCCCTAAACAATAGCATGGAAACACCGACTGTCAAAAGGGGAGAATCTGAAATTTTTTTCCTGGATGAGTTTTAGGATGCTAGGTTGCTCTCTTATAGTCCAGGGGAAATGTTAGGGGTTGCATGACCTCTTGTCTATCCAAGAAAACTTTTTACATACATGGTTATTTGAACTCGCCAGTGCGTGAAAGGTTGAAATCACAATCGATGACGCATCAACAAACATCTATAATGAATAAACGAACTTTTAGTTATCGTTGACCGGATTAATGATTTTGTACAAACAAGAAACAAACATGGCGACAATTACCGAATATGTGACGCAGAATTTCAGACGCTCAAACTTATGATAGCATCGTTTAATTATTTAAATATTTTCAAGTTTATTATGCCCATGTCCCAAATATGCTCGAGTTTACTTTTCTCCATTGGAAAAATTACTCTCTGAATAAATTCGACTACGCTAAGCAAGTATGATACGTTACATGGTCCTTTTGGCTCGGGAGAAGCCTTAGGAAGGAAAAGAGCAAGAATCTAAGGCGATATGGTAAGGGGATCGATACACTGGACTATTTCGACTGTCATCACTACGAGATTGCTTGGAGTTATTCGGCGAGAACACCGCCGTGGCATTATCCATTGACCGAGAATATTGTGGTCTTTACATCACAGCTGCAAGCAAGCACGTGGTGATTGCAGATGAAATAGCCTGGTGAATCACCCGCTTGAGAGACGAGATCAGGACTTAGCCGCGAATGACCCATCAGCTCAGATTTGCTCACGCTCTTTAGCGGAAAGGGAAGCTGCAAGCGACCTGGTATGAAAATGTAATGGAAAGATGCAACACTATATGAACATTGGGACGTTAGCTCTAAACTGCTGATATAAACTTCTCGGAAAGGTTCTCACTGTCAAGACCATTGCTCGTATTATCCATGAACGTACCTAAAAATTCGCCGCGAGAGTTTCCTACTCTAAAAATGCCTTTACCAGCTTCGTTTGAAGAACCGAATCTTAACATTTTCCTTTGCGAATTTTTCAATATTATCAGTCCAAATTTGATTTTTCACTAAACATTTTCTAAGGCGCATACAGTTCGCTCAACCGCGAATATAACTAATGGCAAACAAACTCGTTCAACTACTCGAACAAGTCCAATAACCCCGAATGTCTGTTCTAACTGTCTTATTCAATAGGTGAGTTCTTCAGATTAAAGATTGATTAAATTATGAAAGCCATCTCCATCGTAAACTTTCAATGTAATTTGAAACAAGAAGCAGGTGATTTACTCCGTCGTCGTATTTTGTCTGAGAGGCTGAATCATTTGAGTTCACAACGTTGAAATCATGCTGAGGCGACAAATGAGTCACCTGGTCCCGCCTCTGGCGTCATAATAGAGAAAGGTTTTCAAAGTTTCCATTGTTTACGTTTGTGCTCTTTTCTTGCGGAACACAATCTCTGTATTGAGTTGGAAGTTATTAGATGTCAGCCCATGACGAAAAACTAGCTTATTCCATATTGGTCGCTTTTGATATGAATAAAACACCGAGAACCGTGAATTGACGTGTTGACGGAGACAATAGTCTAAGGACTTCAAAGCTGCGCGTTTGTGGAGAGTAAAAGACAACCCTATAGGGAACACAAAAGTTATCTTGATAGGATGGAATGTAGCGTTTGGTTATTTGTTGCCTCCTTTTTGCGAATGATTTCCTGTTTGTTGATCACGTTTTTCACCCTGCCTTGTTTCGTTTAAGTCACTGTCCTTTTTGCAATCGCCTGATGAGGAAAATTCTAGTTCGGACTCTTTAGTTTTAGAGTCCTACCATATTTTACATTTTAAATATCAAATTCTCAATGGGGTTACAGAGAACAAAATTAAACAGGAATTTAATTGAGGCATTTTGAGACGGATTTACGGGCTCTTGCTTTATTGATGCTCAAAAGTGAGCATGTGGACTGAAAAATTTTAAAAATAACAAATTTCAACCACAACAAATGCAATTTTCGTTCAATAAAATGCAGTATGAAGAGACAATAAGCTTATGAACCAGTGTTAGGTTTCTCAAAACATGACACATTTTCTCACGAAAACAAAAATAGATATTCAAATTTATTTTTCGAAAGAAGAAAAGCTCTTTCACAGAGCGTGTAGCTACGTATGGCTCTGTAAGTGAGAGATGACTACGTTGAACTTTTTTATAGTAACAGTTACATACATTGCCTCTAGTTGCGAACGTATTATCCCGTTTATTATTATTATTCCACAATTAGAGTATTTTAATTTTCCGGCAAAATACGTCTTTCACTGCAAAGCGTGTAACGTTTAGGAACACATTTTGTACAAAGGTTGCCAAAGCTTCCTAGCTCGATGAATGCACGTTATTAAAAAAACGCTGTCACATCGAGCTAGTACGTTTGAATACTAAGCTTCAAGCTTGTTTGCACGCTCTTTTTTTAAGAACAGTCTAGCCAATTAGCACGGGTGCTGTTCTTAAAATAGATCGGAACTAACGCCCAAGCGTTCATTCTCGCGTAGATTTTGAATTCACTCTCTCTCGAATGGCTTTAATACATCCTCTTAAAGCTGCTTCAAGAGGCTTAGAGCTTTAATATTTGGTTTATGTTTCCCATTAAAATATAAAATTTTTGAGACGCCCATGAGAAAAGACGCCAAAATTTCTGACATACATTGTATGAGAGAATATGTAAATATTTTCATGTGTCAAAACTTGGATTAGTAGCGTTCTCGACTCCAATGTCGTGTTTCTCAAGTGACACAACCATGGCACCAACTCGTGACCACCATATACTGTAAATGCTGAGAGACGCGATTGTTCTGGTGCATATCAAAATTCTGAGTGGGTTGCTTTGTTTGAAAATTTCTTAACAGTCATCGAGTTGCAATTTTGGGGCTCGTCGACTCAAGTTGAATTTTTCTCGCTCTCTGTTGACCAACTCCCAAGGCTTGTGTTCGTTGACTCAGGAGTCCACGAGCTGGGGTGCCTGAGGTGAGTGGCTCGAGGGAGGAATGTGCGCTGAAGGAGCCATTGTTAGAACGTCGTCTGAAACTACCTTAGGGAATATTACCTTTCATTTTCGATTGAAATCACTGGTGAAAATTACGCTGACTTGTAAATAGTAATGAAACTGAATATTAGAGATAGCTGTTTGCAAATAAAAATTTAATTTACAAATACTTGTTAGCTCACATTCACTCGGACATGAGCCTGGAATAACATTAAAAGGAAGGCTCATTCAAACATCTAGTTTGAATTCCAAACAATGGTATCTTTGATCGAAATTTGATTAATTTTCCAGGAATTCCGGCTGGCACAATTTATTTAAGAAAGTTAGGAAACGCTTATACGCCTACATCGATACAATAAATATTCAATACAATATACATTGAGAACATTCCCAAAGACTTTTGATAGAATTTGACATAATTTACGATCCAACTTGCAGAGTACCGAAAATTACGCACGTATCATTAAATTTCTGGACAATTCCCAAACTCTAATTCATTGTGAATTATTCTCTGCATTCGCAGGCTCTATTATTTTCAAATAATTTTAGTTTTGCGCTTTAAATATCTAAAAGTAACTTTGAATTATTATTAACAGATACCTGCGTCAAATGGTAATGAAATCTATATCTAACCTTGAGGACGCACATGTCATGTTTCTGTTAGTCAATGATTTTAAAAGTGAGTTTAAAATTCTAAGTTGATTAATGGATTGCCGTTACGGAAAAAATTAGGCAAATTCCTGATCCTGCATAGCTCGTCGAATGACGCACAACCGTAAGTGTCGCTTGCTCTGCGGTGTAAAACACATCCCATTCCCGCCACCACATCGTCGCTTCTCGGAAAATTAGCTGAGAAGTGTTTTCCTTGAGATCAGTTCAATGGCGGCATCGACCTTTGGAATGGTAATTGAAATTTTTTTTATTGCCCCTGTGACGCCGAGATACTGAGACCTACACGATGGTAAAAGACTAACGGGCGTAAAATACTCGAGTATTTGAAAAGCTACTCGATCCTGCTCTTCTTTTCGTTTTATACTCAAAATTATTGAGAACTAAATGACGACGATGGCGTACATATAAATGTTCGATTCTTAGGAGATAACACAAAAATTGGGCATACGTCATTTCGAGAATACTCTTGAGTACAATGATAGTCAGTATGACCTTCATACTTACTTAAAAATGAGTGTTAAATCAAACACCAAGTTTGTTTGTGCGAGAGTACAGCTAATAGGGGCCACATGGCTCGCACTGGAGTTAAGCAACGTCACCTGTAGCAGCAGCGTAGAGGTGCGGGGGGGCGATGACGAGGCTGGCTAGCGCCCCCGCGCCTGCGATGGCGGCCACGATTCGGTCGAGCACGAGCGCCTTGCGACGCCACGGCTGGCCGGCGAAGGCGAGCACCACGACCGCGTTGCCAAGCGAGCCCACCACGATCACGCCCACCGCCGCCGCCGCCGTCAGCCAGGGTGGGGCACCACGCAGGTCTTGCGTGCCGGTGGCGGTTGAGTTACTGGAGTTGACTGCCGCAGAGTGAAGAGGCGCGTCCGCAAAAGAGTACGAGAAGTTTACCGAAGAGTTTTCGCTGAAGTCAAATTCACTCTCTTGAAGCCTGGTGGCATTGATATCTTCCTCATTCATTTTCAAGGCATGGAATGAATTTTCTACATAAAGATGAGAGATATTTCTCATGAGCTGAATGAACTTGGGCAAAGGAAATAAATATTCATCAAGATTGTGCAGAGAGGTGCTCTTTAAAAGTACGTGAATTTCTTCTGGAATTCGAAAGGAAACATGGAGGACTAGAATCTGAAAAAATTGAAGATTGCATTACACATGACAGGTTTAACATCCAAAAACTGTTTACAAAAACAACATGCGTGGTAACCATTGTCAATAATTTTCATTTTCCTGTTTACACTTTAATACACATGAATACAAAAACGAATTTTCATCCAAACTCTAAAGAGTATCTAAATAATGTTGAGTAATTATCTGAAAGAGAAAATTGTGCTCATTCTTGCAGTCACTATCAGGGGCGACCTTCACACCACAGCGCAATGGGTGGAATACTTACCAGTAAGCTCGTGATTCTTACGAGCTTAAGACCAACACATTTTCGCAATTGCTAACAACTGTAACATTTAAGTTGAGAAGAAATTACTCAATTTCTTGATTCTAATTACGAGAGAAGTTCAAATGTTTTGACGAAGCTTTTAGCTAAATCCAGATCACTTCTGACCCAATGGGTGGAATTCTCTACATAAAACTAAGTATTAACTTAGATATTGGTATATAAGAACAATCATATTTTCACTTGAGGTAAAATGAATTCGATTCAAGTTGAAAATATTTGAAAAAAGACTTGAGAACTTGCTAGAGAAAAATAAAAAATCAACATGCGTAAAATGAACAATTGGAACAAACAATATCCACAATACAGTGCAGGAGAAGAGTGTTAGTTGAACCAAAAAAGAAAAAATTCTCAGTGTATTTTAACACAAACTTGAATTATGCACAGTTAGGAAATGCAAGTTGATTTTTTTCAACTGAAAGCCAATTGTTGAAGTGTTTGAACTATGTTATTGGTGTGAGCAGAACGAGGACAGTGACAAAGAAACAATAATACAAATAAAGGTAAGCGGCCAAACGAATCAGATTTTCAAAGTTTTAGAGCTATATTTTTACAACTCCTCAGGGCCACCAGTAAAAAATTGAATAAATAAAATACTTCAGTTGAAATAATTGAAAATTATGGGTTTTAAGGAGATTAAAGAATTTCACAACAATGAACAGAATTTCTCCACAAAATTTGCTAAAATTCAGCGGGAAAATCTTTCGTGAAATGGAGATTTGTATCAGAGATTATTCACGGAACCGAGTGTGAACTTTTCTTGAGTTGGATTGAGAAAAACGGGAATTTTTCCGAATTTGTTTATGAAAAATTTTAGTAGTCGGTAATATGGAAAAAAATTGAATTAGAATATTGTTTGTAGCAAAACCAGGTTCTCATATTTTAGTCTTTTATACTGGGTTGCGCAAAAAGAACGCAAGGATTTGTCAGTTTTTTTTGCGCCACCCTACAATCACTCATGTGGTAAATCAAATTCCTTGCAGCCAGAGTTGATTAATGCAATTCTTGAGTTCAGGGAAGCAACAGAATAGCCCATAGTTCAGAGTTTTGGAAGCATAAAGATTAAATAACAAGTTAGTTTAAGACTCCTCTACTAAGACGGCCAGGGTGACGCAAAAAGACGGTCAAATCCATGTGTTCTTTTTGCGCCTCCTCTAAACCTGGAAGCAAGATCCTAAATTTCGTCCTATGTTATGATGAAAGCGATGCGTGGATGGAGTCAATCGAGAAAGCAGCTAAGCTAACTGGATCAAAATAAGGTGATCCAAGTTTCAAAAGCTAATCTATTACAATGGTTGAATGAAAATATGGAAACACCTCATAAAATATCGGCTTGAACAAAATTGTTGGGTCTAGCTTAGCCTGTAGGTGCCAAATTTGCACCCTAATGCAACAGGTACGATGTCCTCAGTACATTACAAATGTCAGTCGTTGTCAGGATATCGTTTTGTGCAGTTGTGAGTACATAACGTCTGGGCTAAGTGAATTCGAACGTGGACAAGTTGTTCGTGCTCGTGAGGCGAGTGCTTCCGTTATCAAGGTAGCCGTAGTGCTGGATATTAGAAGCGGCACTGCGCTGAAGATTTGTACCTCGCACAAGAAAGTGCAGCAACATAATCTGTCAGGACACAACTCTGACGAAAGTGTGTGTTAAATGATCTCGACAGACAGTCATTGAAAAGCACTGCTGTACTTAATGTTGGGCTCACAAAATTTTTCGGAGCCAAGGCAATAAGAAGGGAGCTCCATACAAAACAGGGATGTTGTGGGCAAGCTACAATGCGAGAATCACTCATCACTGATGCAAATGCCTATAAGAGGAAAAAATGATGCCAAAGCAATATAACCTGGGCTGTGGAGGAAGGAAAGATAGCTATTTAATCAAATGAATTTTGTTTCCCACTGTTTTCAACTATTTTTTTTCAGACGAACACCGTCCCAAGCTTACGTTAGAAACAATCTTCTGGGAACAATCAAATAATGTAGCGGGGGTTCGGTCTTGGTTTGGATAACCACAACTTTATATTCTATGGGTCCTATTATTACTCTGCAAGGTTGCATTGCTGGAAAGGTTTATGTGATCATTTTGGTTGATCATGCTCTTCACATTGCTCAATGTTGGTTCCCCAATAGCGATGCTGTGTTCCAAGACGACAACGCCGCGGTTCACACATCTCGGATCGTCCAGAAGTTGTTTTGGGAGCACGAAAGGATTTAAGTTGCATTTCCACTGCCCACCACAGTCACCAAATATCACCATTATTGAGCCGTTATGGTCTACGAGTATTTGTAGAGAAAAATGCTTGATCTCTATCCACCTCCAACATCTTCACCTGAGCGTGACTTTATTTTATGGTGTCCAAAGGAATCTCATTCCATTCTTAGGGAATGGAATGAGATTCCTTTGGACACCATGCAGGACCTGTATTTATTAATTTCAAGTAAGCCGTTTTGAATCCCGACAGTTTTTTTGCACTGCGTAAGACGTGGTAACAAGTTTTTCAATTATTCGCACATTTTGTCCCATCTCCCTCATTTTTTTACACACATATTCTGATTGACTATTTAAACAATTTAAACAATTTAAACAATCTATTTACCACAGGTGATACAGAGGTAGAATGTTTATTAAGGCTAATACAATGGTCAAACTAGAGGATAGCTACCTGTGGGCCCGAAAAAGTTCAGCGACTTCTAGGGCATCCTACCATCACATTATTCTAAGGTGTACAATAATCTTTAGCCAAATTCACTTAACCTAGTTTCACAACAGACTGATCAATGAGATAATTGACTTGATATTTGATGCTGTATTTTACAATATAGGTCAAATCGGTTATGTATAACAATTTATTCGATAAAACGATTAAGAGCAGACTGAAGATCGGTATGTTACCTATGGCAAATCACATTATTAGGACTAGTCTTTTGATAGGAAGTGAGATTCGAGATGTCTTTTGAATACATTGTAAGAATTAATTTCACGAATCTCCGCAGGTATTGAGTTCCAAGTTTTAGTTCCAATGAAGAGGATACTGTGTTGCGACCGGGCCTGTGAATAATAGGGAAGCATTAATTTATTTCTATTCCGGGTTAAATGGTTGTGATGACCAGTTTGCGCATTTAATAATTGTTTTAGGCTATTGTCGCCATCATTTCTTAGTGTTTTGTAAATGAAATTGTAAATGGAGATATTGTAGAGATCCGAAAGTTTAAGTATTTCTAAATTTTTGAATGAATCATTTGTGTGAGCATTATATTCTAGGTTCTTTACTGCTCTGATAGCTCTTTTTTGCGGAGTAAAATTTTTGTTAGTTTTATTTTTATCAGTTCCGTGCCATGCTTCCATTCCGTATTGCAAGTATGGAGAAACGAGCGTTCGGTAGAGCATTTGTAAAGCTGCTTTAGGCAGAAAATTTTCAACTTTATTTAGGATTCCGATGGATTTTGATAATTTAGAACTAATATGAGCGATGTGCTCTTTAAAGGTCAGATGTTTATCTATTATGATGTCCAGAAACTTACATGAATAGGTTTCTTCGATTTCTCCTTCGCCAATTCTAATGCGTGGGAGAGATACATTTTTCTTGTATGAGAATGTAATATATTTCGTTTTATCGATATTAAGGCTTATTTTATTAGCTTTAAGCCACAATGAAACCTTATGAAGTTCACTATTTATACTCTCCGCAATCATAACAGGATTTTGGTTTGGAAGGACCGCAGAAAGCGTACTGTCATCGGCAAAAAGTATGAATTTGAAGAATGATGTAGATTTAATAATATCATTGATAAAAATCAGAAATAGGAGAGGCCCAAGAACATATCCTTGTGAAACTCCATGGCTAATTGTCTGTGGGTCCGATTTTGCGTCGTCGATGACAACGTATTGCATCCGACCTGCTAGGTATGATCTGAACCAGTCATGGGCAACCCCGCGAATGCCATAACAGTGTAGTTTCGAGAGTAATATTTTATGGTCCACACCATCGAATGCTTTTCGAAGGTCAAGAAATACAGAGAAGACAGGCTTTCCTTCATCTATGTTAGAATAAAGGAATTGTAAGTGATTTAATATTGCCTATGTTGTTGATTTTTTAGAGCGAAAGCCGTATTGTTTATCGTAAAGAAATGATTTTTGTTGAAAATAAGAGTACACTTTTTTATACACAATTTTTTCGAATACCTTGCTAATAATTGGTAGTACGGAGATGGTCGATAATTGTTTACACAGGTTTTTTCACCATTTTTAAAGATAGGGGTTACTCTAGCAACTTTGAGGGAGTTCAGGAAATTGCCTAGCAAGAGAGACTGGTTAATGAGATTGGATATCAGCGGGGCTACAATATCAGCAATAATTTTTAGTACTTTTGTCGGAAACGCTTGTAACCCACTTGATTTATTTTTTAGGTAGTTTATGCACGCAATTACATCGAACGAGTTGGTAGGCGAAAAGAAAAAAGAGTTGTGTTCTCGAATATGATCCATGTATTCCAGGTTATCAGTAGGTTCACTTGGAATACCATCAGCTATAGTTTTTCCTACGTTTACGAAGAAATCGTTAAACAGATTAGCAATTTCTTTCTTCTCATGGTATGCTACATTATCTTGAACAACATATTTAATTTCCTTTTTATCACCTTATTCGGTTTACAGTAAGAGTTAAGGAGGCGCCAAGTCTTTTTAACGTCAGCTTTAAATTGAGTAAACTTGCGCGTACAGTAGATCTTTTTTGATGACCTTATCTGATTTGTCACATAGTTTCTGAATCGGTTATATGTTTCTCGAGATATTCGCTCTTCGTAAAGGAGGGCTAGGTACGCTTGACGTTTTTTATTTGTATCACGATTTCTCCAGTAATCCAGGGCTTTTGTTTATTTTTCGCGGTAACTGTACGGGTTACAAATGGGCAACACTGATTGTATGCGACCATTTTAGTTTCAGTCAACTTTACTACTGCTTCATCAATGCTCGCTGCATTATTGTGTTGAGAGATTTGCAGTGTTGGTATTGATTCTTCTAGAACGGTGCGCATGTCTTCTAAATTTGATTCGTTTACTTCGCGATATGAGTAGGTTTCAGCCCGTGGCTTGGTGCAAGCAATATAGACATTTTTCTTAACAAGAAAGACTGGA
>JACJUY010003541.1:45219-56271 GCA_014220935.1 Platorchestia sp. MABIK
CCGCCTTCATACCGAACAGTGTGGCAGCCGTATTTCCGAGGACAATTTTTCTATTTTATGCTCTGCACCTAACGAGTTAGATTTTCGCATTTTAGAATCCCTTTACATTGCAAAAGAGAGGCCGCTTTTAAATAATGCTAATAGTTCATATCCTTTAGAAATTTTTGTATAGATTTTTTTCTCTCCCCCTACTTTTGTCATGAACTAACCACTTTTGGTTTTTATTTTTTCAGACTTACTGAAGATGGAGCTGGTCTCCGAAACGTTTGAAATTGACTAATTCAGATATTTTATATTTAGCTTCGTAATTTCATATTAAATATGATACCTATCCGTGCTGTGTTCTTCGTCTTTAAATTCTTAGTGATAGTCCGACTAAGGAGTGTAAATTTTACGGAATCTGCTTCATTTAACGTAGGCCTAGTATGGTGAATAGGTATACTTTGTAACAAACGAATATCTAGTTTATTGCTATGGCCTATAGTTTCGAAACAATTTTCAGTGATTGGGTGGTCAGCTGCATGCGAGTGGTCTCTTATACTGCTGTGCCAAGTGTTGGTGGTAGCTCTCTCAGTACGTACTGACACCCCTCTATGCTCTGCTATGCGCTTCACCAAGTGGCGAGTCGTCTCCCCACAATATGTAGCATTACACTGGCCACACTTAAATTCATAGACGACGCAACTTTGCAGGAACTTAGGCATCCTATTAGCAAATCGGAAAAAACTGTCAACACTGAACATGAAGCGAAAAATTATTCTACGATTTATTTGTGGGTAATATTTAGTGATTAGTGTTTTTATTTCGTTCTTTACATAGCGATTGGTAAACATGGACATGGTAAAGACACGTACAAAATTTTTTCGGCACATCAAAATTAGCCATCTTTCGCCCACGGTGAGAGTCAATTGTCCCACAAAAAAATTTTTCAATTAAAAAAGGGGAAATGAAGTTTTGCAAAAATATGAACGGAAGAATTCTAGCTGTGTTAAAAAAGAGTCATACGTCAAACAAATTTCAAAAGCTCTATCTACAAGGCAAGAAATAAGATTGCACATGAAGTTGAGGTTAATTGCACTATAGTATTTCATTCCTAAGTGTTAGGCCCCGCGCCAGTATGGCCAGATGGATATTCTCGGATCACGCTACCGGCTTTGTAAATAATGTTTGCCGGAATTTAATTCGAGTATCCTAGATACTCCCCACACCCTCTTGAATCCGGCTTGTCCTAAATTCGAGAGAGCGACTAAAAGAAACGGTCAGCTCTGTGGAATTTCGGAACCTCCTTATCTGTTACTGAAATACTCTGCAACTAACAGTGTTCCCTGCAAATAAATCTGGAAATCAACCGAGTACTATCTTCCCTGAGAAGAATACCGACTACCAAGAAAAGA
Source organism: Platorchestia sp. MABIK (assembly GCA_014220935.1). Lineage (NCBI taxonomy): Eukaryota > Metazoa > Arthropoda > Malacostraca > Amphipoda > Talitridae > Platorchestia > Platorchestia sp. MABIK. The sequence continues at coordinate 46,614 of JACJUY010003541.1, forward strand.
AAAGGGTCTCCACTCCTAGAGAGTTGTCAAATGAGTGGCGCCCAATGAGCGGCAGATCTACATCCGCTGAGATACAGCCTCTACAAACTAAACGAACTAAACTTCGGCAACCATGAGCAAGGTCAGCCCTTAACAGCATTCGAACGATCGAGCATCTTGGCGCCCCAACAGGGACCAAAAATAATTATAAACCTAACAATTGGCGCAGAACCAGGACAGCCTAACAAATTTAATACCCATTATCTAACACTAAGCCAGTGTTCGTTTATGAAATACGGTAGTTTTGAACGAGTGAGCAGTTTTTTCTATGCAGACGTCTAAGAAATTGAGTTTATAACGTTTTTAGTTCTCATGCGTGAAGTTTATTGAGGGATGTTTGTGATTCAAGTAGTCTAAGAATAAAGCAATGTGACTAGCATCCCTAAATAAAACAAAATTATCGTCAACATATCTCCGATAGAACACAGGCTTAAACAAACTTGGAGACTCGTTCAACCAAACCTGTTCATGTTGAGATAGAAATATATTAGCCAAAGTGGGTGAAACGCAACCCCCGGGGGCATTAACTCGTTCAAAACTACCGTATATAATAAATTAACGAACACTGGCTTAGGAATGAAATATTATAGTGCAATTAACTTTAACTTCAAGTGCAATCTTATTTTTTGCCTTGTAGATAGAGCCTTTAAAATTTGTTCCACGTATGACTCTTTTTTAACACAGCTAGAATTTTTACGTTCATATTTTTGCAAAAATTCATTTCCCCTTTTTTTATTTGAAATTTTTTTTGTAGGACATTGACTCTCGCCGTGTGCGACAGATGGCTAATTTTGATGTGCCGGAAAAAAATTTTGTACGTGTCTTTACCATTTATGTCCATGTTTACCAATCGCTATGTAAAGAACGAAATAAAAACACTTATCTCTAAATATTACCCACAAATAAATCCTAGAATAATTTTTCGCAACAGGTTCAGTGTTGGCAGTTTTTTCCGATTTGCTGATAGGATGCCTGAGTTCCTGCAAAGTTGAGTCGTCTATAAATATAAGTGTGGCCAGTGTAATGCTACATATTGTGGGGAGACGACTCGCCACTTGGTGAAGCGCATAACATAACATAGAGGGGTGTCAGTACGTACTGGGAGAGCTACCACCAACACTTTGCACAGCAGTATAAGAGACCACTCGCATGCAGCTGACCACCCAATCACTGAAAATTGTTTCGAAACTATAGGCCATGGCAATAAACTAGATATTCGTTTGTTAGAAAGTATACTTATTCACCATACTAGGCCTACGTTAAATGACGCAGATTCATCTGCACCTCTGTAGATTTTAAATTAGGACTCCCATTTAATCTCGTATCACTTTTTCAGTGTTTATATACCCTGCTGCTATAATTTGTGAAGGCTTATTGTTGTTCCAGATACTGAAGATGAGTATAGTTTTTACTCGAAAGCTCCACTTTTATAAAGAAGACTTCATGAATGATGTTTTTACCCTCCTTGATTATTCTGTTTTTACGTAGATTACGTTTCCCAAAACGAAAATCAATAAGTTCATTAAGAGGATTTGATTCATATCTAATGTATGCGTGTTCCATTTACTTCGAGTTATTGAGTTAAAATTTACCAAAATGAGAGAATAGAAGTCCTTCAGTACGGCAATTTAGCTTTGAATGATTGCATGCTCTAATGAAAGAATTATAAAATTGGTTTTAGCGATTGTGGAGAAGTGGACACAATCTTACTGGAAAATTCCTAAGAGGATCGGACTGATTCTAGTTCAGCGAGTGTCAGGAATTGCCTCGTTTTCTGGGGAGTTTCTTTTTTAAATTGCCCTGATTCGCAGCGGGTCATGCATCATGAGCGAGCCAAGACTATTTTAATCGAAACTTGTATTCTTTCTCAGTAATCTCGACTGTTTTATTAGCAAATTACATCTTAACGGAGATGTTGCATTACGCGAGGACTCATTGGGTGCAACTATAAGGAAGGCAAGATAATTTTGACGTTTACCACCTACCATCAAACATGTGAGGATATTTGAAAGTGATTATATATGTAGAAAGACATTTTATAGGTAGGAATGAGTGTGTACATAATATATTTTCAACTTTTTTCACTTGATTTTCGGATAAATTCATGTCATTTTACAAAAAAGCTGCATCTGTGTGATCGAATTGAAACTTTAAAAGAAGATTGAGACATTCAGTTTCTATAAAAAAATTGTCAACTAAATGCTGCTCTCGCATATTTACCTGAGTACACGCTTGTAATGAATTCCATTCCATTTTCATTGAAGCATCAAATGTTGCACATCCAGTGTGCCAGGCTATCGTCAGAGATTTCTAAGAAAATATACAGGTGCGTAAAATCGTAGCCGTTTGTCTGAAATTATTGACTTGAATTTACGACTAACCAAATAACGTTGGGTGAGCAGCGATTCTGTGTGAGAAGCGAAGCATTGGGGAAAGAAACTCAGTGGAGATAATTGTTGATCGTTGGTGGAGTCGCTTCTGTTTTAGAAAATGTTCGCATACACAGCGAGGACAACAGTATTTTCTCCATGTCGTGAGATGCGGGTTCTGTGATACGTCTGACTCGAACCTTTTTCATTCTCACCTTGTCTTTCTTTAGCTAATCCTTGTCGCTTCGTATTTTTGTACTTCCTACATTGTGCTTTCCCTGTACCTAGTCCCGTTTGCATTGCACACCTTCTGTATTTTGTACCAGCAGTTTCGTACTTGCTCATACTTTTCCTGTCTCTCGTACCACCTGTATCGTACTGCTCCTGTATTTTGTACTAGCTACTTCGTAGAAGTTCGTACTTTTCCTGTTCCTCATACCCCGGTATCGTACTTTTCCTATATTTTGAACCATCTGCTTAGCACAGATTCCTGCTGTTCCCGTACCTTGTACTTCCTGCTCGTAGTACTCCTGGCATCGCACCTTTCATCTACCTTGTCGCTCCTGTATCGCGTCCCTCTTGTAACGCCCCTCCTGCGTCCATCACCCCTACTGTCCACCCTTTTCTCCTCGCAGTTGTCTTCAGGTGACTCGAATTGCAATAGCGAAAACACCAGAAAAAAGGAGACCGATCACATGAAATGGTCCATATCTGGTGCACGTTTCTGGTAAACTTTTGAAGGTAAGTACATAAGTTTATTGTTATATAATAATTGGTCTCCAAACGGCTGCTCTACTGCCAAGTCGGTAAGTGCTGCCCTTTGAGAGTGTAGAGAGGCATTTGAGAATAATTTGAGTACTGAGGTTAAATATTGGATAACCCGCATCATTTGCAGTTTTCAGTTTCACCTACAAGGTCTGTTTTTTTCTCATATAAATATTAGTTAAGACTAAAATTTACTGTAAGTTTAATTTAGATTATGTCACAGAATCCCCGAAAAATATTAGGTATTTTTTTACATCGTATTCATATTAGGCTTTTTATTGCAATTCCAATTGTTTGCTGACGATTCGATGTTCAAAATAGGTCCCCGAATTTTCATTTGATAACATATATTTTTGAAACCGGGAAGTGACCCGCCACAACGAACTTCTCTAAATTCCGTACGTTTCACGATTGAGCAAGCAAATCAACAGCACGGGTCAAAGAACTCATATCAGATCAATGACAAAATTTCCAGAATTTTCAATTTTTCTAAAATTCTTTCCTTTCTAAAATTTTTCATAATTATTCAATGAAAAAAATTTCGACAATAGTAAATTTTTCTAAAATTCTGAGGCAGTAAAATTTTTGCAGACAAAGTATTGTGTTTACAAGACCTGCTTGCATGAGGTGCTCGTCACGCGCTCGCGCAGCTGGCCTATCAGGGCAGCTCAGAGCTTCCACCCCATCAGTGCCTCACCTCACAATGTAAAGAAGCGTCTACAAGCTTCGCTTACTTTCAAACCCCAGTTAGATAAACAGTGGCTATTCAAATAAATCGCAGTACCCACATTTTAAATTGCTTTTAAATTTTAAAATTGCAATCTGCATCGACTCTCGGCCATTTTTCTCGCTTCCAAGGTTTTTTTTTACGTAATTAGTCACCCTGGACAGGGCTTCACTTAATTACGAAGCCTATTACGTAATGAGGTCATGAACTGACTCACCTCTCGGATGTCTTATTTTAATTAGTGTTGGCCGGGAATGCAGAGGTATTTTATAATGACAGCTAGAAAAAAATTGGATCTATTCGGTCAAGGGAGCGTGCACATCACGTGTAAACAGGAAAAAAAGAAAACGTTGTACTAGTGGGACTAGAACTTATTTTTTCTATGGTAGCAATTGAGTAAACCTACTTTTGAAAATGCAAGTTTAAACTTGCTCTTAACCAATCAAAATTCATACCAATTCCAGCAATTTCAATACATGCATTGATGTTCTGCATTGTGCTCAAGATACATAGTACTAGAATACAACTTACTTGGATTTCAAGCAAAATTAATTGATAAGCCTTTCGCTGTTCGGGCAAGCGCAGATACAAATATAAAGTCTTCAGAAATACAAAGTCTTAAGAAATATAAAGTCTTTATCAAGCAGTTATTATCATAGTTAAAACTTGGAAATAACAGTCAACGTTCGGATAATGCCTCGGTAATGTCCAACAGCAAACGCCAGTCACTGCAATGCTTTCGAACCTTCGTTCTACGACATTCTATGCCACGACATTTTCCTCACATCAAACTACGGCGAGTTTATGCATGAATTTTATAACACAGCGGTGTTAAATTGTAGGGCAGCTAATATACACTCTTCGATAAATCCATGACGAATATTTTCGTTGCGTCAACCGAAATCGTAAAAGCTCGCTGCGGCTACTGAAGCCTTGCTCGCATACCAAATGAAAGACGTTGCATATTGCAGTCAGGATTCAATTCCTGAGCTTGAGTCGGCTGCTGCCATCTATCACTCGAGAGCCATCATCATCGAGAAATTTCCGGCAGTCTTGTGACACATGCCTCCAACTTTCCGCTAATCTTGTCTCGACAAGTTCGCAGGGCGGCCGTCGAAGATTTGGTCAGATTTTGCAGATAATGCTCTTACAAACAGTGAAACATCGCCTGACATGAGTGATATTTACTGGCAGTAAATCATATCTATTTTCAGATACCTTCTGGTATTGAAAAACCACAGTGGCACAAATGTTGACTAAATAGGCATAGTAATGCTGCTGTAGACTGAAATGAATTTTTAATAGTAAGAAGATTACCGAAATTCTACATGAATCTCATCACAGGTTTATAACACCCGTATGATTAAAGCAACTGCGAATGTGATGCCTCGAATACAAAATAAAATTTCATTGTTAAGGCTCATTGTTATCACAAGCGTGAGACACATGAAAAACCATACGGTTACGTGTTAAAGACAGGTTATCGCATGTTTTTTCCAGCGTTTCGCTGTGGTATGTCCTAATTTGTAAATACGACGTTATCCGTCACTGCTTCATAGTGGCGTTAACATTTATGTCACTAGTACTTGCAGATTTACCCAATACTTAGTGAACCAAAAGATGATGTTGATCCCCACCACCGCAGAGTAGATATGAGAACAGCTGAGCAGCAAAGGACTTTATGCGCAGTGGAATCTGCAAGTGTGCCTGTTTGGATAAGTGTGCCTCACACGATCTTCGGGGAGAAAAGTTAGCTGTGAAGTGTCGAGTAGCTGTACTCAATTACATCTGGTAAGCCTCGGAGCTTGGATGGTGATTTTCTTAGCATGGCAGGATTGAGTCAGATAACTAATATAAATGCGTTTTTTCCAGCACCAGTGTTGAAAATATGAAATCATTACTTATTTTTAATTCTCGTGTAACATATACCAATAAAAGTTGATAAAACCAAACTCTGTGAATGATTTCATGATATATTACCACCAATTTCACTGTTCTTGATTTCAACAAGCGTCGAAGGAAATGCCGTATACAAACTTGGTGTGTGGTTTCTTTTCTTGAATTGAAAGTTACTACGCTAATTGAAGCACCAGAGAAAAATAATTAAGGTTTTCTCGTCTCGAAATCTCAATGAGAGGCTGGTGACGCTTAGCCTCGCTATCAACACGTATAGTGGCTGAGATGATGCGGAAGAGAGGAGGGTTCAGCGGCCGCTGGACTGCAACCATCAGTTTGTATTAGACAGACGCAACGCCACGTTCTTGTGCCCCTCAACGGTCCGTGTCTGCAGCTTCGTGTCCTGATCTTGTCAGTCGGCGGTTGATTGTCTTTAACATCGGTGAAACGATGCTCGCAGTCATTGAAAGCTGGCGTCATGGTTTTAAGGCCGTCCACAGTTCATTTGAATTCCTCAGCCAATGATGAAAATTTAATAAGTATATCCTATGAATAAATTTATTTGTTATGTTTGTCGAAACGGTACTTGGTCGAGCCGGTTCTCTGTGCCAATTGTTCAGCAAGGCGAGTGTTGCGGCCCTATACGGACTGTTTCTTCCTGCTAGCACTTCTCTCTTTTAAGTTTTATGTGTGAGCGTGTTCACTTTCATGAAATTGTTTTTAAAGTTTCTTAGATTTCTTGATTGAATTTCTATTAGCTTTATTACTTCAATCTTGTAATTTTAAGAGCTTGCGTAGATACAGTTCGTCTTACTTTATTATAAAGATGGCTCTTTTAAATTTGTGGTCTATAAAGCGTCCTGTTTAGACTGTTTTAAACTTCTTTTGCTTAACGATCCTTTAAAATTAAATTTTACTTATATAAAATTCCTTGTTTTTCCACTGAATCTATCAACCACTTGCATCAAAATGTCACCGCACGCTGGACAGCCATGATGAATACAAGTGTGATTTATTCATTCAGTTGAAAAAATATACTGCCCTCAAACAGCACACTCATTTACGATTGAAAATTCAAAAATCTGCTGGTTATTCTATCCTGAATATTCTCCTTTTTTTAGTGTTCCAGGCGGCCTTCGGGCCTCACACAGCCGTCCACACGCCACCATTCAAGCGAGTTTTGTTCATACTTCTCCTGACCTTACTTACGTAATTATCTGGTGACAGTCTCTACCGACCCGTTTGTAGAGAAGGAAACAAGAACATTGGACAATTGAACATTTCATTATCAATTCATTTTCCCATTTATTTAATTTTATCATGAGGACTTTGATTAGGCTTGTTGTTTGTGTCACCAATGGTGTCATTCTGATGAAAGTTGTCCTGGCTCCTCTGGTCTTATTTCCTTTTGCCAGCATGATGTCATTGCTGTGCATGAATTGTGCAGAGTCCAAAACCTTACAAATACCAGTGAAAACATTCAAAAGAAACAAACTTCTTTCCGGGAGACAATAAATAGTTGGGTCAATAAATGTCCTATACACATTCAAAAATTAATTTCTCGTAGTCGCACAGCAGTGAAGGGAGCCGAAATTGAATATCTCATAGATTTTGTGCATGCTGTGTACAAATTCGGTAATAGAATACACAAATAATGAAAGAATAACATTATTACGGTGCAAGTATTGAATGAATGCTTAAAAAACATGCCAATACATGTATAAAAAACAGTTTGTATCATAATTGGCGATGTGACTACTTGGCTCTAGTACAGCTTCCTACCGGTTGAGATATTCTCTAATTAGATTCTCGAGAGCATTTTATAATTAGCTTTTTTATTATGGCCTATTCTTCTTGAATAAGCTGGATTTTATTCCCTAGTTTCAAGTCTTGCTTCAGGTTCTTGATAGGATTTAGATCTGGTTGCTGCCTTGGCTACTACATAATCAAAATTTTCTTCTGCTGAACTCACTCAGCAGTGTCTTTAGCAGTGTGTTTTATATTGTTGACTTGCCGCAATGTCCACCCTCTTCACAATTTCAAGTTTTCCGCAGCCTGTAAAGGATTACAGTTCAGAATCCTGTGATACACCAGAGCATTCATATTCCCTTCAATAATGTAAATTTGTTTAGGACCTGCAAATGAGAAGCAGCTCGGTACTATTACGCTGCCTCCACCAAACTTAACTGTTGGGATTATGTTATTAAGATCATGGGCTGAATTTTGTGTCTCCTAACGTTGCTAACTCTACTCTGACTAAATGACTCAGCAAAAGGCACAGATGATTTCTAATTTAAATTGTTTGCAACAGAGGCGTTTATCATGATGAGCGAGATTGAATCCCTCGTTCCTAAAAACTGCTCTAATTGCGTTTTTGCATACGAATGTCGCAGCCGCTTCCAAATTATTTTAAAGCTCCGATAGAGGGACTCGAGGTTTCTCCTTTACTTTGCGGATTAAATGTTTAGCAGCATGGTTTGAAATTTTTGTTGAACGCCCATGAATGAGTAAACTTATATGTCGTGAACTAGCAAATCGTGTCATTAATGGTTAAGATAGGTATTTTTAGCATGGATGAAATTTTTCTGAGCTCCAAACCTCTTTTATCCAACTGAACAATTAGATTTTTGGTCCTAGTAGGTATTTCTAGCATAGATTAAAATTTTTCTACTGTCCAAACCACTTCTATGCAACTGAATATTTTCATTTTTTGGTCTCATCTAGCTATTCTTTAGTTTTGGCTGCATTAAAATTCAAGTGTTGGACGACGACTTCCTTTTCCTGCAGGTCTCAGACATTGGCTGTGGTCTGATGGGGTACGTGGACAAAGAATAATGTATTTTAAAGAAATTCCACCGCCCTCCTGATAAGTGCATTACTTTGGACTGTTTTGAATTCTTTATCATAGCTTTAAAACTACTTCTCTGGAGGCTTGAACCCTTTTTCAGGCGATAATCTAATATTTTCATTCACACATCAATACGTTACTATTTGCTTATTCTTAGGTCAAATTGCACTCAACCCACAGAACCCACAGAAATGCATGGGAAATTCAATTCTGGCTGCCTTGTAACTAAGGTAAATAAACTTTGAACTTTGAACCAGATGTTTTATTCCACACATTGCACACTCAGAACTGTCAACAATATAGGTGTGAATAGAATCAATATTTGATTTTCTGCATTTGATATGCAGAAAACGAACAGTACATCTTTACACATTATTACTCTTATTCTTATCCTCAAACGGGAGGTCTTCATGATTTGTTTGACTTGAATAACAAGGAATTTTTGAATTAACGTTTTCTGAAAGGATGCTAATACTTCTTCCCCTGCTGCAAAAATGGTAGTGCGTCATAAGTAAGTTAAGCAACATACAATTTAGTCAATTGACCTCATTATCTAGGGAATTCAATCCCAAAGGCTGGATGTTGCTGGCGTTGAAGTCGTTACTCCGTACCGGACTATAGCTTCCCACTGCAGCAGCTTCAACAAGCCGCTTCATTTGTGGGTGTTCTAAGGTGTGTGGCAAGAGTTGACAACTGCATGTAGGTTTGCCTATATCTGATTCTCTATCATACCCTCTCATGTGGATTTGACATGAAATGAAAGAAGGGAGTCATTTCTTTAGATGAGTCTGATAGACAGGCAAGACACTCAGGAGTGCCACCTTGTTGTTCGTTTGTATGGTAGGGAATTACAGGCCTTAAAGGGGCTTTCACACGATCAATTTTTCTGTCAGTCACACTCACACTCATTGACTGTGGTCAAAACACTCGCGTTCACACGTACGTTCTCGTGACTGAAGTGGCGCGCCGCTAGCAGGCTCGGCGGTAGTTTACAATGTATTGTCGGGATAGGTT
>JACJUY010003541.1:56943-84619 GCA_014220935.1 Platorchestia sp. MABIK
GCGAAAGTCAAGCCAAGCCGTCATTGAGTGCCGAATAGAGAGCGAAGAGAGCACGCATGCCCAAATATGGTGTTGAAGAGCTGTGACTGTGAGTGTGACTGACAGAAAAACTGATCGTGTGAAAGCCCCTTAACGAAGGCTTTGACTGCCGAGTCGAGCATCATTTTCCGGTTCAAGTTGAAGTTGATCACTAACACTCTTCGCCCTACATTGGCCTCACTAATCTGTTTTTTTTCTATTCTTCAACGAATCGCTAAGTATTTTTTGCATTATTATGCGTCCTGTTGAGATGCAAAGAGCAGTGCAAATATATTCAATAATTACTCTGTTAACGCTATACATATACATTACTGAAACAAATACATTACTGAAACAATACTAAATAATTCCACTTACTTACTGACTTAAACTCGGACCACGCCTACTACGGCTCTAGTAAATGTTTTAAATGTTTCCAGTTGCATTTAACCACAAAAAAAACGAATGAAACATAGAAAAAGATTGCAATTAAAGTTCTTAAACTCGTAGCTTCTCTAGTTTCAGGCTTTTTCACCGAAATTAGTAACAAATAATTTTATTTTGGCTTCTTTCTTAATTCATTAACAGTTGCCAGTGTAACTCCGACCTTTAAGAGCAACGACCAAACTTGTATCATTAACTACAAACTAATTTCTAAATGGCCGATCATTAGGGAGATTTTCGAGAAAATAGTGTAGAATAAAGTGTACTGTAATCTTAAGCATAGTTTCTTTCTCTACGATGCAGAATTTTAGCATCTGATCAAAGAAATCAACGACTCTGGTCATTCTAAATCCTCTAAAATTCATTTATTGTAACAGCAGTAAGGAAAGTCTAGTACTCGCTATTTTCCTTGACATTAAAAAAACATTTGATTGTGTAGATCACGGCACAGTTTTATCTAAGCCACACCACTGTCGCATAAGAGGTCTTCTTCACAAATATAATTCAAATCCTACCTCGCAAACCGTAAAAAAACATGTAATAATGGACAATTTTACTAAAGAGCTGCAAAATATAACCCATGGAGTCTTTCACAGATCTGTCCTCGGGTCTCTTCAACTTCAATTTCTTATTTTCTTATTATTTCCTCGGGACGTCATAGAGCGGAACTCTATTTCGTTCAATCGATATATTTCTTCAAATTTACACTGTTTGCGCACGAGAGTACATTATCACCAAGTTCTTCCCCCCAAAACTCCGTGATGATCACAAGCGAAATAAATCAGGAGTCAATAGAGTTCCGCTCTGGCCATTAACGAATGAGATCATTATAAACGCGAAGAAGAATCTTCTATTCTCAGATAAGAAACACCGCTCTCTGGTATTACGATTGGTGGGGAAAAAATTCAAGAGACCGGCAGCTGCAAAATAATGAGAATATTACCAAATAAAACTATCTTTAGAAATCCAATCAATATTGAACATTTTAAAAATCTGAATTCTTCAGAATTTCACACAAAGTTAATCACATCCTACCAAGAGAAGCACTAAAACCTTTACAGCCCTCCGGCCCATTAATGTATTCAATACAGCGTTGAATTACGCACAGTAAAAAACGGGCCTAATATTTACTCAACAAAAAAAGTATCTTAAAGCAACATTCATCTAAGAATCTAACGAGAACACAAATGATTCAATATAGAACCTTGAAATTTTTACACCGCCTGATTACTATCAACTTTTGGAAGTTTCACGTACAAAACATTGAAATTAACGAGTATTCACACTTTTTAAATCAGATTTACGCTCAAACTGACTACTAGACAAGGAAGAAAAATAGGTGATGCCCCCTTATATTTCTCAGAAGTCAGATCTTAAAATGATTATTTTCGCTTGCACTAAATTTTGAAATTTCACACTTCTCAATATTTGCAATGCTCCTGCTTACTCTTCCTTCAATAGTGGGCATAAAACTTACATGGTCGCTAAAAACCAGACCAATTGAAATAAGCGACAATAGAATAAACAACGGAAGCAAATGAAAAAAATATAACGAAATATGGTTTCTTAACTCAATTTATCTCCATGAATAATCAGTAAAATAAGCCTTGAGCAATGAAGCTACTAATAAAAACATCTAAAAATGAAAACTTTGATCAGAATTTCAAACTGCAGTTTTTCTCACCATAATATCAGCAGATTTGTGTCCATGATTAACTAGTTCAGAGTTAGATTCAGGAAATTACTGAATTATTTGCCATAGTTTGGTGCAGAATATGTTCATCTTCTGACAGGCTGCCATAGGAACCTCGGAGCTATTGGACCTCAGTGTTAGTATAGTTGACTTTTTAATAATTACTATATTATTACGTCTGACCGGTATCAATCAACATGTTTAGAAAATAAATATTTTTAAACTAATTTATTGCTTAATTCTCTTCACTGTTGATTTATTTCAGTTTACTGCTAGTGTACACGGACTGTCAAAAATGACGGGATTTGATATTTTCTTTAGATAAATCTTCCAGATGTAGATCACAAACAAACATTTCCTTCCTAAAAGCATGATTATTCACTAGCAAGCGAACCGACTGGAACACATGCAGCCAACATTTACATGCACTGTGCTGTGCCACACGCACAGTTATTGACAACAATATTCGCAAAAGTTTGGCTTCTGAAAAACTACAATAATAACCACAACTTTGCCACACTTAGGCGGAGCTAGTTTGATGTAGCACATTTGTTTTCAAACTTCTGACGTAGTTTTGTACGAGTCCACACTTCCTCCAGGAAAAACCCAGTCCCTCCGGAGCGCCAAGTGTGCCTGGAGGGACTGACTGAACATTTGGGAGTTTCTTCAATGGCCAAGAAAGATTTCGTGAAGTCTTTAGAGGACATTTTTGAGACCGGCTGACTTGGTCAGACTTTCAAGGACTTGACAGTCGCAAATAATTTTTGAAGATGAAAAATTATTCGCTTCCCTTCTGTTTTTTTTTCATTCCGGGCGAATGAGCAACTCGCACATTTCTACAAACCCAAAAAAAAAATATATGAGCGAGTTATTCAGCAAAAACAGTTTGCACAATACACAGTCCATCGTTCGTGATCTTTTCATCTCAGAGCATAATGTAAAAAAAAGCATTGTTCAATTTAACACAACAAGGCTTCTTGAACACAAATGAGATGTTGGGAGAGGTTCCGTTTAGATTTTTTGTTTCTCTCAAATCCATGAGAATTTACATTGATTGACATTTGCTAAACAAATGTTAGGATGCTGCATAAAATGACTCCTCTAAAAAATTAAAATTACCCGTTAGAGTTGTTAGCAATCCAATTAAGTTTTTCATAGTTATGACTTTAGATAAAAAACTCGCTGATTATATTCAGTGTTCTCGATTCGTATGAAAATCATTTTCTATTGTCCCAATCAACCTTTCAAACGCTCCAACTATCTATTATTTGAGCAATGAATTGTTCTTTTGTAAAATTCAGTTAACTGAGTTGAACAATAATCACAACAAAAATGTGAGGCAGTTGGCAAAATTTTCTCACCTAGGAAGATTTTTATTTGAGTTGCTTATCTGGTAAACTGAACCATAAAGTTGCCTTCGGACAGCTGCAGTGTGAGGTGTGTGAGGACAGCTGCAGTGTGAGGTGTGTGAGGACAGCTGCAGTGTGAGGTGTGTGAGGACAGCTGCAGTGTGAGGTGTGTGAGGACAGCTGCAGTGTGAGGTGTGTGAGGACAGCTGCAGTGTGAGGTGTGTAAGGACAGCTGCAGTGTGAGGTGTATGAGGACAGCTGCAGTGTGAGGTGTGTGAGGACAGCTGCAGTGTGAGGTGTGTGAGGACAGCTGCAGTGTGAGGTGTGTGAGGACGTGCACTGTCTGGCAATAAAATTGTACTATTTTCACTCACTGATCCAGGTTTCTCACCAGTTCTCCAGCCATGATCTATTTGCTCCAGCCACTATTTGCTAATCACTTTGAATAGCTCATTAACTTGCAGCCAGAGTGAATAACTCTGTTTCTAAGTGTTGTTTTTTGCATTTTATTGGTAATATTCTGAATGTAGTTACACAGACGCAGGTGATCAGAAAATAATTCTCGCCGCAGTGCAGGCAGGAACCTGAGCACTCCTCAACCGAAATTAAATTCTGTCATCATCCAGCGAGATTGCCGGGGTCTCGCTCAATGTTTTTAAACTGCACAACTGCAGTGCTTTCCAATATTGTTGTAATCTCAACTGCGCGTAATTCAAACATCCACTCCATGTTCTGTTGAGCTTCTGAGGCATTGAGGTCAAATCTTAAGTGGCACAGTATACACCGCTGAAATTATTTAATGGAGTTTATTTTCAGAGAAAGCGAGAGAAAAATGCAAGTAGAATAATAATATAGAAGCCATATTATGCAACTCGAGCAAACGTTCGTTTCTAAAACCAATTTTGATGCGTCTCTTTATGGAATTTTCCTTTTCTTGCTTGTAATCAATTATTAATTAGCATTAATCATTGCTTCATTCCTTTCCTTCCCTAAAATTTAGGGCCCATTGAGAAGCATCCTCACTAATTAAACGTTGATTTCATTTCTCAAAATTACTTGTGAAATTCTTGTACGGAAAACCTTTTCAAACCAGTCGTGTCAACAATGATACCAACATTGGTCAATTACGAATATGATATCATCTGAGATGCATACCTGTTGTTATGTATCAAGTTGGGTTGTGGGACACCCATAGCTTTAAAATGAAGGTTAGATGACTGTCTTTACCTGATGTTCTACGAGAAACACTCATGGCTCAGCGAACTTTTTTTCTTTTTTCTCATAAAAATTATTTGTAAGCTCACAAAATATTTTCAAGACCAAAGCAAATGCTCCAAATTTTTTTTTTCTTTCCCTACGAGGCTCGCAGTCTTCGTTTCAAAAATCTGTGCAGCGGAAACTTTTAAAAAATCTCGGGAATGAACTTTTCCATTTGACATAGCTTATCTTTTTACTTCCGTACTCTTTGTAGTGCATCAGAATGGAATACTACTACCCTCATTTGATCATGAAAAATTCTCTTTCATGTTGCGTAAAAAGTTCAGTGATTTGTAAGTACAAGCACATTCAGCGTTTTTATCGCAATAAAATGCATCAGGTTGTTTAAATGTTCGCTCATAATGTTGCACCAGCGATTTGGATAATAACCCAGGCTGAGGTCACGATTCCTAAGCAAAATAAAATAGAAGCGCCAATCTTGTAGCACAGTATTGCATTTTTTCCTAAGGCACAGGATGCGCCAGACAAAATTCAAGGGAAAAAATATTCTTTGAAGCTTGAAAGCCTTTGGAGTTGACAACAAAGGAGCTGAAAATTGAATTGCTGGAAACAATATCGTAAGGACTTCTGGAAAACTATTTTGAACCGCAGGGCGGACGACAGCTCTGTTTTATTTAGCAAACCAAAAAGTTCCCAATACCAAAGGAAATACATTTAATCGTGAAAGTTCTTTGTGGAATCTTCTTTTTGCGCTCGAGCTTTCAGGTGAAGAACTTTTTCCAATATAGTACCCATTTTATATCCTGAGCGGCAAAATTCTAGAAATTCTGCATCGTCCTGAAAAAAAAAGTCGTTCTTCCGAGTAAATCCTCCTCTAATCATGCCGTTTTGATAATCAGCTTTATACATCACTAATTTCACATTCATATGTAAAATTTTAAGCTCAGCGAGGCTATTGTAATAAACTGACAAATAGTCGATATGATGTAAGTTTCATAAAATTATGGAACAGAATGCCTTGCCCGACTAACTGTCACTGTGGTATTCTCTGATTTTCAAGTTTATAATCTTCTTTTTGATGCACGCACACTTTCTCTTATGAAGCTCATGAAATGCACAACTGACCCAATTATCACCAAACTTGTCGGCGTCTTCGGCGTCTTAAATTGGAAAGTAATTGGCTTTAAATATCGTTAGTTCGGTGCCAATCACCTGAGTCTGTTATTTATTTGCATGATGATGCATTTTTTGTCCTTCAAGCATCAAATAATTTTTTTCATAGTTATACACATCTGTCTATCTATTTGATATTTACTGTATATATCTCTAACTATCTGAACGAAGACGTACACTGTCATTAAATGTTCACGCTATCAAATGCCGTAGTTGTAGACGCGTTTGGTGTCCTGTACTGCAAGCTCTTGAGGTTAAATTCTTTGTCCAGCAAGCGACTCAATAAGGAAAGTTCGCTGGAGCGCTTCTTATTTCGAGACAGCTAGGGCCTGCGCAACACGCACTTGGCGTAGCTCAGCCCGGGATTTTCGTCAAGATAAAGGAAATGGCAGGACCATGGAAGCACATCAATTGGGTTAGCGTTCTTTCCGAGTGATTTGGGCTTTCTTTACGGGGCTTGCTTGTGATGAGCACACAAGGATTCAGAGTTCTTCTCTTTGGGGTTGATCTCATTTCTCCCTAATTTTACTCAAGATTTGCACCAACCTCATCAACAGTTATAGATGCCTCAAAAATGAATTCTATTTTACCTGATGAAGAAGCACATCTTGACAAAAATATGCCTACCTATTTCTATGTCGATCTTCAACGTAGAAGGGCTCGTTGTGCTAACTTTTTGCATCAAGTTGACGTTGGAAAAGGTTGAAAAATTTATACCCTAGGAAAGTAAGGAACGGTTCGGGCCAAATACTAGAAAGTAAAAGGTGTTTCAACATTTTTAATTAACTGTAGTTCCTGACATAGAAAATTCTCTGAAATGCTCACACAGTCAAGTATTTTTGTAATTGGAAAGTTTTAGTGAATGTGTCCGCTACCCAGCCATCAACTCAGAAGTTAGGTGAAAGTAGTGAAATAAAGTGAAATCAAAAGCGATAAAAATATCATCGTTGCCTCGTATACTTGATTTGATTAGATATTAGCTCATTTACGTTCTATACGAAAGCTGATTGGCGAGTTTCATTTCACTGGAAATAATTTCATGAGCGAAAAAATTAAATGAATTCTGTAATGAGGAAGTGATGTGAGTGCTCGTTAAATCTTAAGTACGCATATTAAATCTTTAAAATTGCTCAAATTTTGTGTAATCACGAGAGAAGTTCCTGGTATAAAACATCACTTATTCCACCTTATTTGAGGGGATTAAATTTGAAATTGTTCGTCAATTGAGTTTTTAACAAGTCGTTTGAGATATTTGTTGCTTGAAAACACTAAAATTCTTTCGATCTATTGCAATTCCTACCGCTTTCGTCCTTGAACATACCGGTGTGTCAACAGCGCTCCGCCTTCACTGTTGAAATAGCGCCGGTCTTGTATTTTTTATAGAAAAACTGTGAACTAGCTTTCATCTGTTGAAACCCAGGTTAGATAGCGCATGCACACTCAGTTCTTTCCTTATAATTTTGAAATTTGTTTGCAGCTGGCTCACTAGCTCGGGAGGCACATTAGGGTCCAATTTTATTTGTGTCTTTCCAATATTGTTGCTCTAGAATGTATTTAGTAATACAGTTAAATTATTGCTATAACCATCGATAAGGGAATTACCATTGTCAGTTAGTGGTAATCAAAATAAATTACTGCTGTGTCTCATCAACTTTAATATTTAATCTATCAAGTTCAGTAGTTCAAGAAATCTAAAAGAAAAGTCCTTCACCGCCCAAAAATTTAGTTTGTATCCCAATGTCCAAAACTTCCCTTCTTCCCTCATTGTTTTTAAGCTGTAAAATCTCAATTCAGTGACTATATTTTCATTTCTAAGCAGCTTAGCACGAGTCTATCCCTGCTCCTAAGGGCATATGTATTGGACTCACGCACGAAATTGTAGCGCTAAAGCTTCCAAAAATTCTATGGGCCACATTAACATAATTTTCTGCCTCGTTAACCGCAAAGCCCGCCACTGAACTGAAAGTGTAGTTCAGGGCCAAATGCCTGTGGTCGGAACAGTCGACGGGTTTTCTCTGTATGATTTTTGCCCATTTGCACAGAAATTTGAAGCCAAATGCCTATTCAGTATGTCAAGGGCTTTTTGGTGAACGCCGAGTGGCCTTTAAACAAAAACAACAGGCAAACTTAGTTCTCATCGTTTCCTCCTCGTTTTTACGGGAAGCGACGTATTTGTCAAAAATGAGCGCGAAATGAATCACAATCTCAGGGTATCAATCCGAAAACATTCGTATAGCCGGACTGTAAACTGATAGATTAGGAAATGATGCAGCTCGTTGAATTTACTGATGACCACCGGAAGAAACTTTCAAAATATTTAGCCTGCAGCCTAAAATTTTATATCCAACTCTCCGTGATAAATGAAACATTAACCGAAGTCAAAGTCACCCTGTCACCACGTCACTTCGTGGAATGGAAGTCACCACTTGGGCAATATTTTACATTTTTACAATTAACTAGCTTAAACATTTTTGTACAATCACTGAAAGAAATTACGCAGCATGAAATCTTTGAGTAACTGAATGCTTCTCCAAAATTAATGATTTCTGTTTTGGTTGTGGTTTCAGGAGTTGAATTCGAATAAGGTTTGGTACAGTTTAATATATGGTGGGGTGTAGCCTAGTGGTGAAAGAAGCATCTCTCAGGGCCGCACAAAGCATTATGAAATGGAAATCTCATTTTGAATCTGGTGAAAGTTTTCACATTGAAAAAATTTTCTTCCTTTTTTCTTAGGTGATTCTTAATTTCTTCATCGTCGTAAAGTGTCGATAATGGTTTCACTCTCCTTTACCTCACACTGGCGAGTAATATTTAGATGTGCAAATTCATATTTTAAACTAATGATTACAGGTCTTTTCTATTAATATTCCATTTTTTTATCTATGTAATCACAAAATACACCATAATTCTCATTTTCGTTTTGTTACTCGCTCCCCGGTGCACATCCGAGTATGGGTCTTTAGTTTCTGAATGAGAAAATATTTACATCCTTATCACTGTAGAAAAGTGCACGAATTCGATGCAGAGTGCTTCTGTTACCAAAGTGTCAAGTTAGTGCTTCATTTTATTAAAAGCCAACAAAACCTCCTTAAAATCATTGGAACCACAGGAAAAAATCATTTTCAAAGACTGTCAGAAATGTTAATGGGATTCATTCTCTTTAAGTTATTTAACATTTATTCTCTTAGAGCAATTGAATATTTGTTTTCTTATACTGATGAAACAGTAAAGACGCAAGCACAAGAACGAGCTCAGATAAGAAGCACGTACTTGCGTAGCAGCAGCTCAATGCTGGAAGTTACTTAGGAAGCTTTGAACAACATCTGAGGGTTTCGCACGTCATGTATTGACGCATTAGTTTCATGGCCTACTAGAAGAATTTATGGCAGAGAACAAGGCAAGCCAACTTGTACTCTGTCTTTACAGAACGTTTGGTTAGTGACAGCGCAGTCCTAGTGGCACACTAGCAGCACCAGTAAAGCAAAGATTGAGCACCAGCGGACCAATCTCTGAGAACCAGTAAAACCATGTTTGAGTAGCAATAAAACAACAACTGAGTACCAGTAAAGCAACAGCTGAGAACCAGCAAAGCTACTGCAGAGGACCAGTAAAGCAATAGCAGACTACTACTAAAGCAACAGCAGAAAGTCAGTGATGCAGCAGCAGAGTACCAGTAAAGCAATAGCAGAGTACTACTAAAGCAATAGCAGAAAGTCAGTGATGCAGCAGCAGAGTACCAGTAAAGCAATAGCAGAGTACTACTAAAGCAATAGCTGAAAGTCAGCGATGCAGCAGCAGAGTACCAGTAAAGCAATAGCAGAAAGCCAGTGATGCAGCAGCAGAGTACCAGTGAAGCAATAGCAGAGAACAAGTATAAAGCAATAGCAGAAAGCCAGTGATGCAGCAGCAGAATGCCACAGAAGATTTAGCGGCTTGTGAGTGAAGCCACAGCGAAGTGTCAGGGAAGTTGCAGTAGTGAAAGAGTTAAACACTAAAGTCTTGGATTAACAGTGACAGAAAAAATCTCCGGCTGCGAATGCAAATATTTTGATACATGTTAATACCCGTCATATATCTCAAAGCCAGTCGAATGCAGTTATAAAATACATTATTATTCATTTTTGTTCTCGTGGATTGTAGCGGTGAATTGATTGCACAAGTTTGGCCTTTATGCAAGTTTTTCCGATGAATTATTACAGATATTTAAGCAGGGGTTCATTTGGGTTTCTCATATGAATGCTTTTGAAAGAACTAAAGTCTATCGTTGCCTGCCCCTCGCAAATATGAGCATGATAGGCAGCTTCATTAGCGAATTCTGACTACTTTGAGAGGCCGAAGGTGTTTTTCTTTCGAAGCAGCAGTAAGTAACGGAGGAATTAAGCTGCAGGTTCTTATTCCAGGGAGGTTGCGACGTCCTCGTCCTCAGAGCTGGAGGCTTTCAGAAACGAGCCTCGGACTGAAAAAAAGTAATTGAAGGTAAAATGGACTTTCCGCATGGCACAGCCCTTTGACGCGAAACTAGGATTCGTAGAGCCCAATTTGAGGACAAGAGGAGTGGTTTGGCATCGTTCTGGTATGTGGAATGAGGGGCTGTTGTGGCGACAAGTAGTCCTGTTGTGAGCCTCGCAAAGTGTGGAGTAAAACTCACTGCTTGAAAGTGGTTCGAAATCAAAAGTGAAAATGAAAAAATCCGCTATTTGTGAACCTAAACTTGTTTCAGATTTACTAAAACTTCTAAGTAGCCTAAGTTTTTCATTTTTTTTAAATTTATAAACGAATAATACTGGCTATTTCAATGCATGTTATCGCAAGAAAATCTTTTAACAATGCAAAATTCAGTGAAGGACAAAAAATCAGAGCGGAAAAATTCGGAAATTAATTTTGCCGCATTCTGTTAAATATGCGTTCGAAAGGGTCAAATCTAACATTATGGCTCAGTGTCCATTTTTTTAATGTAGACAAAAATTTAAAATTGCAAAGACAAATAATTCGAAGCCTAAACTTTTTCTTCCATCTAATCAAACACAATCTACAAAATTCAAGTCAAGCTGAGGTACCAAAAATAATCATTTTCAGTATTTTTTTCTACCTAGTGATGTTTAGTGAAAAATGGAAAGGAAGAAAAAACATACATATTACAAAAAGTATGTGTTTTACTCATGTATGTAGGTGCTCAAATATAGGGAAAATTAATAAAAAGCGTACTTTAATCAGTTACCGCATGGTACACAAGTTAAATGCTATATTAGCAACTTTAATGAGAAAATTATTCCCATTCAAAGCACACAGTTGGCAAGCTAAATACGCATGCGAATTAAGTCATTAATCAATTCGACAAAAATGATCAAATCATGAGCTGCACGAACGTCTAATACACAAAACGAAATTATTCACCGCCTATGTATTTATCAATTC
Organism: Platorchestia sp. MABIK; assembly: GCA_014220935.1. Taxonomy (NCBI): domain Eukaryota; kingdom Metazoa; phylum Arthropoda; class Malacostraca; order Amphipoda; family Talitridae; genus Platorchestia; species Platorchestia sp. MABIK. Next base: position 68,254 of record JACJUY010003541.1, read on the forward strand.
TCCGATCAATCAGTTCAGTTGCTTTCGTTGAATTTACAGAAAAAATCATACCTTAATAAAATTTAGTTTAAATTGGGAGAAACCTTAAATGAAAAGTTCGGCCAATCCTGGATATATGAAGATTTGAAGCAAAGAACGATTTGTCAGGGAGTCGATCGGGGCAAAGAAGTGTTCCTTGCTCTACAAAAGAAAGCAAATCATTGTTTTCGGGCACACAGAAAAAATAGGATTGACAAAGGGCAATCATTTTGTATTCTTGAGAAAAAAAATACAAACCAAAGTTCGAAATTGACACGCACTGAGAATAAGTCTACGGATTTTAATAGAAATATTTAACTATCTACTGGATTCTAATAAACGACTGTTCTGTAATGTCAGTTGGATGCCACGAATGATAATTGTAAATTCGTATCTTGAAAGTTTTCAAATCATTTATTGGTAATTTTTATTATTATGATGATGAATGAACACAAAAACGAACGAAGACAGCGAAGCCGAGATGGAATATCACCAAGGCGCCTGAGGGGCCACAGACTCCATGCCCTTGTTTACATCCGACCATGCACAAAGAAGTTGCAGGATTGTTCGGCGACAGGCTTAATGTAAACGTAACTATTGTCTTTAGTTGATCTCTTTTTATTATAGTTTCTTTCGAAATATGAAAAAAGTGTACGGAATTTGAGACGAATATTTAACTATCCGAAGATATCCTTAGGTACAAGACAACCACGGAACGAAATTCATGAATGACGTTTATTATTTTATGAAAACCATCGAAATAAATAGTTTAAATTAAATTCATTTCAAATAATTGTCCTAATGGCTTACATGCTCAATCAGCGAAGATAGATCGTAGATTGCTGAATACAAAACAATACCAAGTCTGTTCAAGGGGATCGTACCGTTATACTCAAATACTATTTTTTCTACGTTACAAAAATGGGTACAGATATCTTCGACGGTGCATTTAACTCAATCACGTTTTTATACAGGAGTTGAATTACACGAGTCAGATTGCAATCAAGAATTTTTGGTCGTGTGTCCCAAGGAGCCTTTTGTTTTTCAATTAAACCCAAGCGTTCTAAAAGCGCCCAAGTTTAATTAAAATAGCAAAGCGGAACTCGTTAGGCATGATAAGGCGGTACGTGAAAGCAGCCATTGTATTTGGGGGTTTGCTTTGGTTTTTGCTTATAGCAAGGAATTATTGAGAGCCCATGTTGAACCTTTATACACCATTGGGTATAGGTACTTTGATGACACCCCGTATGATGCTGAAACGTTTAAATTTACACATACACGCAAATAACAATTGCATGATTCGATGAAATGTAATGAATTTTTTCTATGTTTAATAAATGATTTCAATGTGAGATGAAGTATGAAAACTGTACTCATACTAAAATCCTATTTATGTAAAAGAAGGAAATGAAAAACATGCAATTTTGCTTCCTCAAAAATAAATTGAAAAGCATGTGTCACTTGTATTACCTTTCTTATTCCGTGAAATTATCTAAGAAAATGTACTTTGAGACAATTTGAGTACGTACAATTCTAAACTCAATGCAAGACTTGACGACCGAAAGTCACGTCATGACTTATTGATCAATTGACAACGTTAGACTTAGCAATCATGGATCGATTCACCACACATCTCGATCTCTAGGCAACCGCCAGGGCCGCTACACAGACGACCAGATAACTTTAGTCGTGAAGAGAGCGGCGGAAGCTAGAGTCACCAAGACTCGTAACAAACCGTGAAGACTTCGTCTGAGATCATTTTCAGCATATTCAAAATGGCTTCAGCTAACTTCAGTTGTGAAGAGAGCAGCGAAAGCTAGAGTTACCGAGGACGTTCGACTCGCAACAAGCCTTCAAGACTTCGTTGGAGACTATTTTCAGCGTTTTCAAAATATTACTCAATCAAACAAAAATTCACGGCAACATTTTAATTTTATAACCAAAGTAGTTGAAACATTTAAACCCGAATCATTCATATGCATTGCTCTTTCTGTAGAATCGTATTACGATTATGTTGTTTGAATATCAAGAACAGAATCGTAGAAAGATCATATGTACATTTACTTTGAAAAACATCAATATAAATTTACATTCAGCGTTAATTTTGAAATAAATTCTGTTTAACCTTTTAAATCTTTACAATGAACTCGAGTAAATAAAAAAAGTTTGATTTTACGGGTGGGTCGTGACAGCAGCAGCTGATCATATACGTTTGGTCATCAAATTTAAATTGGTCGGAATTGAAGGTACATCATGAATGCAAGTAAATAATATGGAGACAAAAATGACCGTCAAAAGGGGAGATAATTTCAAAAAGAAGAATACAACAAGAGTTTTGAACTTTTCTTGGGTATAGTTCTCAATGAAAGCTTGAAAATTTAGCCTTGAGAATTAATAAAAACAGAAGAGATTAATCAAAATTTTTATGACAAATTTATGTTTAGATGCATTATTTAAAGGAAAGGGAGATCCGCTTTTTGAGTCATCATTGAACAAAACATGCCCTCAGTCGTTGATTTATTAAGATGTGCAGAAAAACACCCACTTTTTTACACCTCTGTTGCAGGGCTGATAAAATCAGCGCTAATTGAACACCAGGTTTTTCTAGCACATAAATTCGATATTCAAATGCACACAAGTTGCCAGTGCAACATCTGAAGTGTGAGCTGATTATGATATAATAGTGCAAACTTGCCCGTCAGACAAATGGTTCAGTGAGTGCTGATACTTGCAGAGCTCCAATGATAAACTTTTCAGGTAGCGACTCATCTTAATTTTATATTATGTCTAAGGTTTATATCGAGCGAAACATAAACCAGCGAGCGAAATATAGAAGCAGTGCATCAACGAAATGCTGCTTTGCAATTACGAGCAAAAATCTTGACACAATTCGAATGAGTTGCAAGATTGAATTATTTGGCATTCTCTGTAGCGTTCGAATTGCATTGAAACTTGTAGATTGAAATATCTGTTTAATTAGTGAAGCACTTTATATCAGATTCACAGAAGTTAAGTGAGGCACGTGCTCTTTGTGGTCAATACATGAATTGTGCTCGGAGATTCAGAGAGTATAGTTGGTCGGGCACTTGATTGAGGCAAAGAAATCTTTCACACGCAACAAAGGAACAAAGGAAAGTTTGTTTCTCACTGTTCTAAGCTCAGAAATTACAGGAGGGTCAATAAAGGGCAACTTTTTACGCCATTGTCTAATAGTCAATCTTTCCTTACATTGATGAAACCCGAAGGCGCAAATTTTCAGAAGTAAATAAAAGCGGACCCGAATATTATTTGTGTGATAAGCTTAGGTAGCTTAAAATTTACAGGAACCCCACAAAAACCAAACACGGGTAGCAAACGAGACGAAATCAACATGAAAAATCTGTTCGATCCCTCTCTAGTAATTATTAGGCTTTGTGCTGAATTTATAGTTTCATGCTCCTTCTCTTTTCTAATGAGCAGCCATTCTGTTTTGAAGTCTTGCTCAACTCAATTTGTTGCTTTGTTAAAGCATCATCTTTTGGCTGATATCAGAAGGGGAGCAGACAACATTCAGTAGCTTCCGTTACTTACTAACTGGCAACATACAAACACTCACTCTCAAATCTCCTCTCATCATACATAGATATTCTGTTCCGTTACACACAACTGAGCGGCATCTACAAATATTTATCTCGGATTACAACGTAATCAGTTTAGAGCTATTTCAGTGTTAGTTTTAAAATCCCGAGACATCCATTGCCATCACTACAGATAATTATCCGGCCTCGCTTCACTGTTCATGCACGCGCTCTATTTCTTCGGTCCCTGTACACGTAATTATGAAGCGCACGCACATCATTGAAATGAAAACGCCATCACATCCTCAGCAGAGATGATCATGCAGCACGTTCGTGGCGCCGACTACTAGAGGCCATCGTCTAAAGAGGCCTCTTTAGACGAGCTTGCGGTGCACACGAGCGCCTCCACAATCATCACCAACGAGCAATCCAATTGGTCTCGAGACCTGCGAGCGGTCGTGCGGAAACGAATTTCAGCCTCGTCCACAATAGCAACCGAATAGTAATTGGTCATCTGCACAAGGTCGCGTTGGAAAATTTGACTGAATTTCACACGAAACCAGCAAGCAATTTGGGAAAAATTTGCTTACTGTGTTTACTTACCTCAAAAGATCTACCATACTATAGCGCGGAGTTCACTGAAGACTGAATTATTATTCTATAGAACTACATATAATACAGGTCAATAATTTATTCTTACGAGCATTCAAATGAGTAACATATGAATTAAAAGTCGAAAACTTCGGCACATAGATCTTTTGGCCTTGTCATCAATTTGTTCACCAAGGGTTAATTGTGAGCGGTGCGAAAAATTTGCAGTAGCACTTCGCTGATTGATCGTATTGTTCTAAAGGAGATTAAAATCCTCAAGTGATTTTGAATACCGTACTCCTAATTAACATTAATATCATAATTCTCCTTATAAGTATGAAGCTATACTTGAATTAGGCATCTCCGCATCGAATGCAGCTTTTTTGACAGGTTGCCTGCACTGCAGCATACTCAAATCAAAAGCAGTAGGTCAGAAACCAGATCTGAAGCGATTTATAAAAAAACAATTGCTTGACTTTGATCTACAAATCAGATACTATAAGTAACTTTAGTCCATCCATTTCTATAACATGAAACAGAAGCATGGTATGGGACTGACCAAGCCAAAACGAATGTTTTTCTTACTCTACTAAACCCCTAAAAAGCCATTAAAGCAATTCAAAATTTGGAACACAGCGCCCATAGAAATGATGCTTTAAATTACCTAAAAATACTGAGCTCCCAGCTCGTTATCAGTTTTCCCTGATTAATTTCATGTACAAAACTTTGAATGATGAAAGCCATCAGATCCGTAGATGGAAGTTTTCTCTCAAACTGGCCATCAAGTCTAGCGTGTATAACTAGACAGCGACGTAAATTCATCCTCCCTTACTATAACGAAACAAGATCTCAAGACAGTTTTCACTTCATTCGAAATGAGGTTTGGAACTCGATGCCTTCAAATATCCATGAAAAGAACTTTTACGAAACATTTGAACAGTGTCACGGGTATACTATTTCATGAAGAAATTGAGGAAATTAGCGTTTGATAAAAGTTTTGTGCTTCCTATTCAATTGTTAAAAATTATAAGCCTTTTGCTCTAAAAAAAATGATTTTAAGTCAACTTTTAAATAAGCAGCTCTCGATTGCCTTCTCACTTTGATATAGAAAATTCAATTAAAGTAATTTTTCCATCTCCTCAATGATTGTAAAAAATGTTCAATCAGTCTAGTTTACGCTTGATTGTTCTAGAATGAATGACTTTGTAAACATAGAACGAGGTTTACTGACGTTCTCCTGGGAGTCATCGAACTTGGTCGGGTCCACAAGTACTTCTACTGTATGTCAATCAGTCCGTTATAATAGTAAAACTAATGATTCTACTGAACTAATGATTTCTATTGCTCGGGGAAATGAATTGTATGAGATGTGTGAATATTTGTTATCAAAATCGAAGAAAAAATTTAACTTGAATGGCTCATTGTTGAGGAAATGGAATTTAGAAATATTGTTCTGCGAGCTTGAATTTCTTAATGACCAAATATTTATTTCACTCTTACCAATATTAATTTTATCATCCAAATCGACTTGTAGAAGGTATAGATTCAATTGTTCGTGTATCAATTGTTCGTGTTGTAATTTCAGATTTTCTTAATGTAAAAATCAATTCTTGTTTTACATAGATCAAATTCAACTGTGGCATTTTTCAATTCCAATTTCATGTTGTCAAAATCTGATTTTGATATTGGCCATTTCTGGTCTCTCAACGACCAATTGTAACTTCGCACAGACCAATTCTATTATCGTACTTTCCAAATCAACTTGTAAAGAGTATAGAGCATTGCCCACATGGTTGTTTTGATCTTCAACGGTGAAGCGCACTTCCAATGATCGGTAAAGTTCAAATAACAAACATTGGAAACTAGCCTGCCTGTAAACATCGTGAATTTCAACCTCTACTACGGCAATCTGCGAAGTTAACTGTCTTCTATGCCATCGAAAATTTTGACTTATTCAACGTTCGATGAAGAAACCGTTACAGTGACTGATCTCGGACCATTATGGAGAAATGTATTAGATTATTCTCTATCCACGAGACGTCAATTTTATCACCAATTATGATTCTCCTGTTCTATTGTTTGCACCGAGATGGTGCAGCAACGCAGACCTCTCAACGACTTGTTTTCACGCCAAGTATCGAAAATCTACAGGCGGCAATAACTCATAAAATCAATGTTCCACAGGGTTTATCAAATGACTATGATAAACTACCGAGAGAGACTACAGAACTGAGTCAACATTGACAGTTACTACTTCAGTTGTAAAATTCACAGAAACCCCTAAATCCTTGTTAATGAAACAAAACTTCTAACAATAAAATTACATTAAAAAAAATTGTATAATTGCTTAAAGGTTTTCTTGCATCATGATAAATTTCTGTCATAAAATATTAAAATTTCTCCTTCATCATCCGGTTCATGTATAAATGATTCTTTTACATTTCATATGGAAATTGCCATTTGCTCCTGACCGTATCCGTAAAATAGCTTGTGTGGAGGTTTGATTTTTCCAGTCTATTAGTCCTAAAATCAGGGAATCGAATTTTGCCCCATGTTATTGCTGATAAAAAGGTACTGATTTTGCTTCATGTTTTTACTGACAGCCGAGCGTGGACGATGACAACCCCACTCAAAGAAATTTTGACACACTTGCGTGTATCAAAAGGTTGTTCAAAGAAATTAAGGTACAGCAAAATACGTGTCTCACCTTTGATCACAAATGCAAGCGATCGGGAACGCTAAAACTATGTATTCGTGTTTCAGATGGTGGCAAATTTTTCGTTAAAGATGGCCAATTTTTGGAATTGGAAGGTGAAATATAATTCTCTTCAGAAATGTTGAAACATTTGCTATTTTCTAACCTTCGCAGATACTGTCAGTCATACATGTCAGTCATAAGCTAATCTGAGAAAGTGAAGCAATTGCCTGAAATAGAGTTGATTTACGCTAACTTTATCATGGGTGCACACCTATGTGTGTGTCGCATCAGCCCATGACACACAAAAGTGTGTCAAAATACCTTGATTAATATTGTACATTGGCAACACACAAAACTTTGTTTGTCGTTTGAGGGACAAAATCAGGACAGTACAGCCAAACAATGCAGATTATCTAAGTTACATTATTTAGTAAATTAAAAAATAAGATTGTATTCCTGCCGTCATTTGAATTCAAAAGAAAATGTGAGAAAGATTTTTGTATGATGACCTAAATATTCTGATGGAAACAACGATAAGTCTTTGAGAAAAATGCCATTACTATGAATCCTTGCAACAACAACAACAAATATAGCTACAAAATGAATTTTCAGCGGATGTCTGCTCACAATACTACGTTTTGGAATTCCAAGAAACTGATATTCAGAATAAACACTCAAGAATTCTTCAAAATAGAGACCATAAGAAAAAATTTGAAATATATGTACGTTCATACGAGTTCGGGGAAAATCTCAGCTAATAATGCCTATGAAATAAACAGCTATATTTGTAGAATATATGTTGCGTGTCTGCTTCCGAAACATTAATTTGGACAGAACTGTAAAGATAGTGAACACAGTGTTACAAATACTCTCATCGCACGCTTTAGATTCAATTAATCAGAGAATGATGCAGAGCTATGCTTAGGAACTTCGCTTAACAACACGCGACGATATTTGGAGCTCGCTCGGTGGAGTCACACTTATAGGATGGCAGGAACTAAATTGTAAACTAATAAAACGTTAGTATATGGGGTAAATAAGTAAACCCGGAGGACTTTTCACGTACTGTAGGTTATTGTTACAATGGATTATGTACAGTTCCAACAAACATATTACTTTGAGTTTCTTTAAAATTTTAAAATGTGATTCTTTAAAATAGTCGGATCCTATTTTCAGAAGCACTGGTCTCTTAAAAGTACGGCAAAAACTGGGATATTTAACATACACAAATCAGCTATTGGTTGAATAATCATTAATTAGGTAGTTTTGTATAAGGTGATTAGTGAATCACGTAAATATTTGGGAAAGTTAAAGCAGAAACCAAAAAATCGTATGAACTTACATCAGATATATCCTACCTACGTATGGTTTGACGCACATACACGAATAAAAAAACTGTATTTCTTCAGGATATAAGCTGGTGTTTTATTCCATATGATAAAAAATCTCTGAAAGCTGTATTGACTCTTTCCGTTTAATTTTAAGCCCGTTGGAACGCGTGGGAAAATTTTATTGAATTTTTGAGATCAATAATTAAGATAAATTTAACTTTAAAATTCATAACGATGTACCAAATGGCACATAAAAACTACCCAAAAGTGCGGAATTAGAACTCAGTCACTCATAATATAATTTGTTTCCTAACATGGATGCATAACACAAAGGGTAATTTACTTGCATCCCCCTGTATGACTCAACTCGAAATATCAAACGCAGTTAAATTTTATGTTTACTGTACCCGCATGAGGACGGTACAACGACAAATTTCAAATAATTTAAGACCTACAGAAGATGGCTTAAACAGACCAGCTTTCAGTCTCGACGCTGGTGCGAGCGTGGGCGACCGCGTGCTCCAGTGCAAAGGAACACGATCTGAACGCTTGACGTCGGGTATCAAGCATCGGATATCTGAAGTTGGAAATCAAGCCACGCATGTCAAGCGTCAGATATCGTGCGTCGGATGCCTGACGTAAATTTTCGAGCGCTGGAAATCTAGTGTCAGATTTCTAGTGCTGGAAATTAGTCGACGAAAATAGATTGCTGACTACGAAGCGACTAATATCAAGCGCTAGAAATCAAACAGCGGGTATTAAGTATCGGATACAAATCGTTGAACTTCATTCATCGAAAATCAAAGAACAAATAAAATAAATTAACTCTTCATTTTCGCATTCGGTTGTATTTTACAATGGGCCATTCATGTTCTTGCGACCAAAAAATTCCATTCAAGTGCAGTGCGGCAAAACTGAATTTGAAAAGGACTGTCTCTCTTTTGGGTAACGTTTTCTCGGCATTTGAAGTGTTTCTCATCAAAGCTGAAGAGAATGAATGGGGCTCATCAGTAGTAAAATGGCAAGTAGGAAAATAGTGGACAATTTTTCTTTTTAGAGCGATTTCTCAAGACATGGATCAGCCGAGACGCCTCCGCAAGTGTCAGGATGCGTCAAGTTAGTTGGAGTCAACTCGTCACGGGCCATTTTGTGCTCTGCAGTTCTAATATTTTTTAAGTTATTCTTGTGAATATTTCCAGTCTATTTCTGTTACTATTTCTTCAAGTATTCTTTTAGATACAATCAGGTGTCGAGTCTATTTTTCAAGGTGTGTCAATGTATCCCTTCGAAAAAACTGAATTGCTAAGTGTGTTGCATCGTTTGGATTTCTCTATGTTGGTTAGGCAATTAAATGAAGATTGTAAAGTTTGGTTGATAATATGTCTGGTCAATCAGCATGACACACGATTTTAATTAGTAAATTAGCTATGCTATCATTCGGTTACAAGAATTCATTGATTTAACTGATTTCATATACAACTGTAGGGAAATGAAAAGGAGTTTTATTTTTTAGGACCATTTTAGCGAAAGTTAATTTAAAATTAACAATTGAGGGTTACTATTTTGGTGCAACAGAGAAACATATTTTTGACAGAATTTTTCCTAAAAATTGTTCTTTAAAATTCCGGTGTTAACGTGTCTGCTGCTTGAGCAAATGTCCGGGATTTTGTTACATGTCAACTCGATAAATAATTATTGCTTGGAACGCCCTTTAATTGACGTGTTGATGATTTCCGCAAACATGAAGGTCTGGTTTAAATTTTGGCCACATAGCGTTGTATTGTTTGAGGAATGAAACAAAACACGATACGAAACAAACTTCCAATCGTACTAAGTTCTATACCGTATCAGTTTTTGTTCATAGTCAGTCAGGATGTTAGTTTATGATTGTGCCAATTTAATACTCTTTCTATGTTTAATATCTAAACTGTATTTCCTATTTCATCACGGTTATAATTTGCATAATATCATAAAAGATTTGTTACCGTGTAACTTTTAATGGAAGACCCAATTGTCAACCCGATAATAATTGAATAAATCGATTTATCGTGTGATGAGCATCATTTCAGCTTTTGTTCTTTCCTATGTTTACGCGGAAAATCAACAACCAAAAATTACAGGAAAAACAAATTTGTCATTAAGCATTGTTTAGCAGCAATCGATACCTGGGAACTGAAATAGCTGCATCATCGCATGATGGTGTAAATATCTGGCAGTGCGCGCGTAATTTTCTCGGATATCGTATTTAGATGTTTCAGCTCTCGTATTCGCGAGTTGCTAAGACCATCGTCCTGTGGCACTGCCGCCTCAGCCGGCGCGACTGGCCACACACTACCACCCCACCACACCGCGGCCCGTCTCCGACTGACTGACTGTGCTATGTCAAAGACTCAAGTTCTGGGCCCACGCATTTAAAATGTCTATTGCGCTGTATGAAGCGTTGTAAAAGTACCTGAATTTGACCGATGGCAAATGAACGTTAGGTGTAAGTTATTCATAAGTGTACAACGCACAGTCACTTGAAATGACGGATAAATGAATGTTTGTTGTAAATATTTATCGTTTGAAGAATAAATAAATGCACTCACTAATCGATCATCGAATGACGTAGAATAAACACATACACGACTGATGCAAAGTATATGGAGAGACACCTACGATAAACAGTATGAGTTCAACACATCTAAATTTTATTGCTGCAGGAGAAGTATTCAGAAAATTTTGGAACTTATTTGTGCTTTGAACAGTTCATTCCATGGGCAACTCCAAAATACTAGTCTTTAATTGAAGGAATCCTCAATGGCAGAGTGCGGGGGTGGAGCTAAACAAGCCTAACTTCTCACCTGCTAGTTTTCTGTGAAACTTTCTACAAGAATGTCGGCGTCTGAAAAAATGTATTCTCAATTGACGTTAAAAGTTTTAGTTGTTCTTTTGAGAGTCGCTTGAAAATATCACGAAGCAGCGAGTCGCACATTGAACGACTCGGATCACTACGACGTGAGATGACCACTGAGAAAACTGCGTCTCAGTATAAAGGTGATACATCAAAAGGAAATTAGAACTTTGAGCCACAAAGATCCAACCAACAGTAAGAAGATTGAACTTCATTATTTATGACATTAGTCGACGGCCACCTTGAAGATCGCCGTCGGGTTCTCCGCAGATCAGCGAAGTGTGGCCGCTCAGGGCAGTGCAATTGACCGGCAGCAGCAAGACAGCAGGTTGCCGCAGCTGCCCTGTGGCTGCGCAGAACTGCACCGCGTCGCTCAAGATTATTGCATGGCAGGCAACTGCTGCGATGAAGTTAATATTTTGCGCTGGCGCTGTGCAACGTCAATGATACCAAACTTTTTTCATGGCAGTGATTGTCTGTTTTCGAAAGTGTGTTTTGACATTTCTGCCATCCGTATACTAAGCTGCTCTGGTATCAAAACATTCCACTGTACCTTATTATTCTATAAATTTCTTACTTCTATCAAGCTTGAGGTAACGATTCCGGCGGAAAAAATTCTGATCTAATTTAACATTATTCATGACAGTTATAAGCAATTCACTCTAGATCAGCAAAACGAATTTAAAAATCCATATTCTACATATTATTTGAAACATCAATTGAAGAACTAGTGCGTGCATAATGCCTGCATAATACCCTATCGTCCGAACATAAAGCAAATAAAGTGCTCAATCTTCACAAATTTAAAATGAAAATGTGTCCGAGAAAATCACAATTAGAAAACGCAATCATAAGTTTCAGACACATAGTACCATCTGAAAATGTCTACCAAAATAATTAGTTTATCAAACTTTCATCATATTTAATCGTTGATGATTAGCTGTATAACTAGTTGATTGTTGTGTTTCAGAATAGTTGTGCACAATCTCGTTTGATGTGCCGTAATCCATACATGTAAACAAGCTAATTAACGTTTCAGGTTGATGCTACAAAGCGAAAATTATCCACTGGTCACGACCAAATAACAGCTTTGACTGGTCAACAATGAAGGCAGACACGTGCATATCTCAGTTTTGTTTCCGTGATTTCTTCACATTTTCACTTCTACCTTATTAGTTTTGTGCGTGTGGTTAACTGTATTACTTTAGCCCTCCAACATATTTATTTGTACATTATAAATCTGGTGTACGGAACGCAGTTGAAAATGATGGCTAAACCTCAATCGCCTTCAATCTCATTTAACTGTACGCGACGTGAATCATTTAATTCAGTTAGAATATACGCATTTACACACGAAAAAAATATTTCAGTTAACATTCCACTGACGTATATGCTTGTACAACATTATTTTTGGTGTAATTTGTACATTTCAAGCTCTGGTTTGGAGTAAAGAGGGCATGTAGTTCAACGGACATCTATTCAACAGAATGTTAAAACACAACAATAGTTAAAGACGACCCAAAAATTAACAAAAGAATAAATGTTTAATATGAATGGATTCGGCCAAAACAATTTGAGTCTCTAAAAATTTTCAAAAATGCTTCAAGAAACTTCCAGAATCACTTGTAATGTAATAACGCTACGAACGGTGCAATCATGACCTCTCCAGATTTTGTGGAAAATGGATGTTCAGAAAATGCAATGCTGAAAGGAAAACAAATGCTGCATGCTATTCGAATGCATATAGTTGGACCTCGTCATCAAGGAATCACCTGCGCTCAAATGGCTGAGAGCGACGAGGTTCCATACCGAACTGTTGGTGCAATTGTGCGGAGGCAGTGAGAGACTGGGGGCAATTTCCAGTCTGCCAAGAATCGCAGCTCCTCGCAAGATAGCGGGCCGCTCTCGACGCTTTATGCTGCGTAAGACTACGAATGAGCTCATGCCAACCTTTACACACCTACAAAAAGAACTGAATCAATCTTGGAATAAAAAACTGGCTTTACGAATTCATACAAGTTAAAAACGGATAATAGTAAATTGTATCGAAGTTGTTTGCACGCCTTCATTTCACGCAGAACTTCTCTCGTTACAGCAAAATATTGAGAGAATTGTTTAATGTTCTCTGAAGGTCATTTTAACAGAGGAATTGAAATTTTGGATTGGTAATATGGTCCTATGCGAGCAAAATTAATTTTTTTAATAGAAAAAAATGCTCGTCATATTTGAAGGAAAACCGGGACAGTCTATGATCCCAAGAATACCATTCCTACCGTCAGGTATGGAGACAGCATCAAACTGTGAGGCTGTTTTACTGTCCACGGTGTAGGAGAATTCCACATCATTGATGAAAAATGGATAGTTCCATGCGGATGCATAGATAATGCATGTAATGTAATGCCACTAAATTCTAAATACTATTTAGTTTTGACCTAAAGCTTTTGTCCCTCTACATATGTCTTTTTAGAATTTATTTCCTAGTTGTCAATAAATTTTAATCTGTTATGTTTAAATGTCGTGTTAAATGTATATACTCTGAACTAACTGTACTCTTTTTCCCAAACCAGGGCTTGAAATTTTCAAGTTCCCTTAGAATAGAGTCATTCAAGTACTTAATACCCGTGTACTGTAGATCAATCGCAAATCAATTATAAAATAAAATTGTGCAGCCATAGTGTAAATTTCAGGGTTAAATTGTACAGTGTATGACGTTATTTTGAAAATCAGGAGAAATCTTGGAAAACATCAAAATCTTTGTCCTACAAATAATTTCACGTATTTCCCTAGGTGCTTCTAATTTTCGTCTAAAAATACAGATAAATAGGACACAAAGATTCAGCAAGTAACCACGTAAACTAGGAAGCATAAATCAATCGACAAATCCTTAAACTGTGTATTATAATCCGGGATATGGGGACATATGTACATATTCAAACATGTGGAAATTTTACACTTTAATGCAAGTACCATCAGTGGGTATTAGTACTTAGACTCTCACTCAGGTTTAGTTTAAGTGTTTCATTTTATACAGTGACTGTGCAATTGCACGGTGTTTTACAGTAGACCGCAACCTGGACTTCTTTTATTGAGACTGGTGCCAGTTAATAAATTATCGTTGCTTCTTGCGGTCGTCTTAATTAAAAGGGCCTTGCATGGAAAAATATGATTAAATGCTATCTTAACATCATTCGTACACACCTGATTCGAGCTGAGGGATTCTTTTTTTACAAAGCTTATAAATTTGCTTCCTAAAGCTTGATGAAGCAAGAGATTTAAAAAATTATGGGAATTCTAATGCTATGAAACAGGACTGAAAAATCTGATGCAGCGGTGAGAATGTTTGTTATTCTTCTTACCTTCATCAGGTCATCAAATTAACTGACAAATATTAAATGATTTAACAGCTCTTCCTTCCGGTTTGCCAAATAGTCTTTCTTTTCCAGAAAATTAAGCAGTTTTTTCCTAAGCAAATGAAAATTTTACCAAACAATGGTAAAAAAAACTCTCTTTTTTCTAAATGAAGCGCAGAGTTTTCTTCCACAGCAAAACATCAAAATTTTATTCTCAGTGAGACAAATAAATTCATCAATAGTAATAAAAACATTTGCTGACACGAAAAATGAACTTTATTTCATAGTGTAAAGATGAGGTCTAGTTTGCAATCAAAGAAATAGCCAATAAGTGAAGCGGGAATTTTGTGCACACTCAACACCGCGCCCCTGCAGCCCTCTGTGATTAATGGTGGATCGTCGTTCGGGAGTCGGATTTGCAAACAATTTAGGTCGTCACAGCGATATGGCCAGCAACGTGGATTTTTGCAAGTCAACTTCCAACGATTCGGGCTGTATCAAGCTTATCTTTTTCATGTAAAATTTGAAAATAGAGAGCAATCAGTATCCCGCACCCCAGAAAGACTGTTAAGATGTTCAATGCTTTTTATTATCGCATTTTATTTAAGAGAAATAAATTTGATACGTAGCCCGCAGCTCATTATGGGCGAGTAAGAAAAATTTATTCTGCCAGCTGAACTGCTCATAAGTTGTTCAAAAATTCAATATTGGTCACTTTACCAAGATGCCATTTGACATTTTCAAAAAATCTCTTGCTTCAAATTGGAATGGAAATTTCTCTAAGGAGTAAAAGAGCCACGTGTTTTATTGAATATACTGTTTCAACCCGCTGCGCCTACCAATTGCATTTGTAATTGATTTCTTGATTTGTAGGTGTAGAACCACTAGAAATGGAAATTTTCCTATCAAGCAAAAACGTACAAGTTTTTATCCACCAATTCTATTTAATCGCTCCCAAGACGCACCATAAAAAATTGATATTTTCCTGGTGTAATCAACAAATCAAAGTAAGTAATTAAGTAATTCGAATGCAGCGTTTTCTTGAAAACACAAATATTAATCAAACCAAAATTCAAGTTCCAATCTATGAACGGCTTTCGTTTTGCAAATCCGTAAATAATCAACAAATTTTCTCACGCTTCGGGCTACTACAATTTTACTTTGTACGTTCAAAGACTTGCTGGCATCTCTACTGCTGCTTCCTTCCAAGAATACGGTCAGCGTGCTGATGTTTGTTTGCGTTTTGTTGCTGCATAAAATTCTGATCCGATATTTCCATTATGTCGAATTCTCACTCATTCGTTTTTTCATTGGTAAAAAATGTTGAACGATCGACCTTTACTTAGAGAGAAGTTTCACACGGCAGAATATGAAACATCGTCATGAAGTTAAAATGAGCGGTGTTCGAGTATAAATGAAGTAATACATACATACATATACATGTAGGAATATATTTACATATATAAACATAAATGAATGTATTCATATACAAGCAATGCCTCTCTGGTATATATAAATATATAATTGCTGTATTTTGTAAATCACTTAAGCAGCGTTAAATTAATTTAGAGCGTATACATGAATCTTTCGTACACATCACATCTCCTACTCACTGTTTATGCTCGTGTGGCTAGCCAAATTTGTGAGCCCGAGTGAGCGGCAGGGCAGGAGGCGCCTCTGCTGTGTGCGTTCTCTCTCACCTGAACTCTGTGCACTGCAGGTGAGCAAGTTGAAGGTTATCAGGTACAATGTCAACGAGGAATGTACTGTCACCTTGATTTAGAAGTCTGAGTGCTAACGTCAGTTAATTTAGCTCTCGAATTTGTATACGGATGAAAGTGTCTGTTAAACTTAATTGGTGAAGCACATCTTTTGCTTGGCGATAACGCAAGTTTATTAAAAATTTAAAAGCGAAGAATAAAATTCTA